>ML356152.1:0-23607 GCA_005239505.1 Nicotiana paniculata | reverse complement strand
AGAGATTTCACCCCAAAACTTGTCTTGTCTTGTTCTTCATTATTTCTTAGCATTCTATCAGGGAGTTCTCTATCACGTTCAAAGGAGTATTGTTTCTCAAATTCAAAATCCTATGATTAGGGGTATTCAAACATAACCGGAAAATCACAACAAAATTAAAAGTTAAATCAAATTGATTAAAAAACCCGATTAGATTTGGTTTGATTTGATTTAGTATTAAGTAAAAAATCCGACCCAAACCTACAGATAAATATATAATTTTTATATATACATTTAAGACTTTATATTGAATTTTCTTTAAAAATATAGAAATATTTGGTATCCTCTCATGTGATATAATATTTAATAGAAATATAAAGTAGTGCATTCACTTTTATTTACTTTAAATAATAGGTTGTATCATTTTTTTTATCAAGTATTATTAAAATGCGTCAATTATCTCTTTGTTCTTCCATATTCATGTGTCAAGATTTCTTATATCTTTTTCGAATTTAAAATGGTATTTCGATACTTTAAAAATGAATATAACATATCATTATTTAGGTCTCATGTTGATTTTTATATTTAATTATTTAATCATATGTTCGTCAATTTTTTCAACTTTTAATTAACAAATATTAACTTATTAAAACTTTATCTATAACTTAACGTAAGATTGAAATAATATTCATGTAACAAACAATTCCCGAAAAAATCGAACCAACCCGGCCCATGTACACCCATAGATATGATTCAATTTACTCAAATATTTACATAAAATTTTCAAATAGTATTTGAAGAATTGTTAATCAACTGCTTTTATAATTAGTACTATTAAATATATAAGAACTTCAAGAGCCTAATATATATTAGTTTTTTAATTTTATATATATACACACACGACCTATGACATACGGGAAAAGATGACAGGAAAACAACCAAATAATGGAGTTGTCTTAAACAAAATGACTGAATCTTATCCCTAATTTTTATTAAGTTAGAAAATACGACAGAATCTTATCCATGATTATGATTAAGCAA
Source organism: Nicotiana paniculata (assembly GCA_005239505.1). NCBI lineage: Eukaryota > Viridiplantae > Streptophyta > Magnoliopsida > Solanales > Solanaceae > Nicotiana > Nicotiana paniculata. Next base: position 22,587 of record ML356152.1, on the reverse strand, counting down.
GGCGATTTGCTAATCCAAATCTCTCTCTCTCTCTCACACACATATATATATACATACATATATATATATAATGTCGAGCACTAATTCTTAATGTCGACAACCTATTTTATGTTTGTTTAATAATCACAACTACCTTTGTGAGAGATACATGACTAGACAAAAGAATAATTATTAAGGTGGAGATATGCCTCATAATAAAACAAACATTAAAAAAAAACAAAGTAAAATGGTTAGCTAACAAAAAGATGGTACTAGTTCTAATCAAAGTTGTTGGTGATGGTTAACACTTAACACCATGATCATGTCTTAATTTTGATAGCCATCAAATGAACCTCTCCACTGCAAATGGCAACAAAAAGCCTAGTTTTATTTGATGCTTTTCGTAAAAAGTAAATTATTTACATGGATAAGTAAAAATTGTAAACTTTTAAATGTAGTTTAATGAAGTATAGCATGTTATTAATTGTCATTTTATAATAACAGTTACTTGTAATTAATTATAAAAAATAATTTAATATTATTAAATTTCTTTACATTGTGAATGTATAAACCTTCTTGAAAATTTTTGGACGGCTATGTCTGTGTATTGACAATTTCCACCTAAAGTGTGAATGGGTTTAGATTCTTGAGTTTTCTCTAAAAAAATAGTTGGTGAACTCAAACATATGATACCTTGCATCTTACTATACGAAAACCCTTAGCAATTTCTTTTTTATTTTTCAAACTAAGCTTTACCTACCATTTCTTAGGGTCATATATCATGTTTGAAACAGAAATTAAAAGGAACGTACAGAGAAAATCATTACAAATATGTTTTTATTTTCCAATTATGTTAAATACTAAAACTTAAATTTGAGGAAATTATTATATATTTAATTAGAAGATTTATATATATATATATAGATGTTGTCTTCCAACCATTGCAGAAGCTAACATCTTTTAGGTAGAGTATATTATGTTGTATAAATGGCAATTGTCAAAAAGGTCACTTATGAGAAATTTGTTGAAATGGCAGAAGTTGATGGAATATGTAAAATAGTATAATAACTTGATTGAGTCAGTTTGCTGTTATTCAAAAAGTTGGTGGAAGGATCTCCTTGGTTTTGTTTGTTCAAGAAACTCCTTCTCGTCTTTGAAAAGAAAACCTAGTCTTAGTGGATTAAATTCTTAAAATAACCTCACTTAGTTAAACTTTAATATTTTAATCACAAAAAAAAAAAAAAAAAAAATCTAATAATGATAAGGCGAGTGTTGCTCATCAATAAGGAAATCCTGGTTTTGTTAAGATTTATTGTCAAGTCTTGACTGCAAACTTATTCTTATAAATTTTTTTAAAATGAATTCAAAACGTAAATAATGGAACTAAAGGATCTTATTTGTGCAAATCACCTTGTACCCGCGCCTAAGGTCGGCCAGAGTAAAAAATTAAGTTCTCTTGAAATATACCTCCTTCGATAAAAAAATCAAAAGATATTACTACTGTACTAGGAATTAATCGTCACTTTTTTGGCATGATATTTCATATTTTTGAAACTACTAAAGAACTACGATTTTTAAGGAAGTTCTAAATGTATAAGGTTCCTCCAAAAAAATTAAGAAATGAATATCTAAATAGGGCAGTGTGGTGTACTAAGCTTCTGTTATGCACGGAATTCGAGAAAAGATCGGACCACGGAAATGAATATCTAACTTTTTACCAAAATTAGATGTATTAAATTTGTAATTAGAACCCGATCATTCTTCTTAGGATTGAAAGAGTACAATAATAATAAAATAAAGAAGAATTAACCCAAATAGCCGCTCAGCCAATCGCTTAAACTAAAAATAGCTGGGGGACGTATAACATATGCATAATTTATGTATAAATTATATATATATAACTAGAAAAAGTAAATAATAAATATGGACGGCTATTTATGTAAATATCCCTACAATAAAAGGGGGACATTTGCATACGTACTCGTTTTTTATGTCACGTTTTAACTTATACCCGCTTTGTAAAAAAAATTGCAAGTGTACCCGCTTTTTCGCATAACTTCAGCATACGGGACTAAAGTAGCAAAGGCAATCACGCAAAACTTCAGCATTCTAGTAGCGGCCCTGAAGTAGCTTGCAAACTTCACCTCTAGAGCTGAAGTTTTTGTCTTTGTAACTGGGGAACTTCAGCTCTAGAGCTAAAGTTTTTGTCTTTGTAACTGGGGAACTTCAGCTCTAGAACTGAAGTTTTTGTTTTTTAACTTGTGAACTTTAGCTCTAGAGCTGAAATTTTTGTCTTTATAACTGGGGAACTTGAGCTCTAGAGCTGAAATTTTTGTCTTTGTAACTGAGGAATTTCAGCTCTAGAGCTGAAGTTTTTGTCTTTATAACTGGGAAACTTTAGCTCTAGAGCTGGAGTTTTTGTCTTTGTAACTGAGGAATTTCAGCTCTAGAGCTGAAGTTTTGTCTTTGTAACTGGAGAACTTCAGCTCTAGAGCTGAAGCTTTTGTCTTTGTAACTGGGGAACTTCAGCTCTAGAGCTGAAATTTTTGTTTTGTAACTCGCGAACTTCAGATCTAGAGCTGAAGTTTTTGTCATTGTAACTGGGGAACTTCAGCTCTAGAGCTGAAGCTTTTGTCTTTGTAACTGGGGAACTTCAGCTCTAGAGCTGAAATTTTTGTTTTGTAACTCGCGAACTTCAGATCTAGAGCTGAAGTTTTTGTCATTATAACTGGGGAACTTCAGCTCAGCTAGAGCTAAAGTTTTGTCTATATAACTGGGGAACTTCAGCTCTAGAGCTGAAGTTCTCTCTTTGTAACTGGCGAACTTCAGCTGTAGAGCTGAAGTTTTTGTTTATAACTGGCGAACTTCAGCTCAGCGAGGAAAATGTGGCTGAAATTATTTAAAAAGTGAGTACAAGTTAAAAGTTTTAAAAAAAAATAGGTATAAGTTAAATGGGGACGACCAAATAGGGTGTCCCGTGCAATTTTTACAATAAAAGGCAAAAGCAGATCACCATTTCATTGGGCTGTATACCACAGATAATGTCTTGTTAGGCACAACTAGTGGTCCATTACACTCGCGTTTAATTATTGGACGGGCCTGAGAAAATACAAAAACATCTTTTTTGTAAAATAAAAATAATGGGCCAATTCTTATATAGGTAACAACTCCTAGCTAATATGGGCTTAAGAGCTAGATCTTCACTTTTACAGAGGCCGATTTTGTCTTTGTTTGAAGAATTAAGAACAGTTAACCCAAAAAGTTGCTCACTCAACCGCTTAAACTAAATATAGTTAGAGAATGTATAATATATATGTAGAATTCATGTAAATATATAATTAGCATACAATTTATATATACCAGGTAGAGAAAGTAAACAACGAATCGTATTGACTATTTGTGTATATATCCTTTTTGTTTTGAAGTTGTAAAACATTTCTTTCTTGACGTTTGGTTGAAAAAGAATTTTGTTTTGAGAAAATCTTTTTTTCAAGTTTTTTAACAAAAGGCCATTTAAACATTTTCCTCCGTAATGACGAGACGATGAAACAAAACATAATATTAAGGTCTTGAATTCTATATGTTCCTTCTTCAAAGTTGGATAACTTTTGTAGCTATAATATTATACAAACATGATCAGCAGCAATTTTTTCTGTTTGCTGTTTCTTTGGTTGGGGAAGCAGTTGGAACTCATCTAATTTAGTTTACAACATTGTTTTGAAAACCTATAGCGATAATCAGTTCTTTTCAACACCCCATGTCATGAGCAAATTAATATGATCCTTCCATCCTTATGGTATAGCCCCCCCCCCCCCCCCCCCCAAACCCCCACCCCACCCCACCCCCCCCAAAAAAAATAACTTGCAGTTCATGTAATGCATGGAGGCACATCTAAGTAGTTGCTTACCCAATCGCTTAAACTAAAAATAACTAGCTAGTATATATATAATATATGTGCAATTCATGTTTAATTTGTGTATAACTGTGTATAACCACAGTATAATTTATGTATATCGATTATGAAAAGCAAACATGTCCGGTCGACAATTCTTCCGTGTAAAGATCTCTAAAAAAAAAGAATAATTTGGTGCACGAAAATATCACACATTCACAAAAAAAAGTTGCAGGATATATGTATGTGGTTTGCAAGAATAAACCTTGATTTGCTTGTTGTATGCCAAATTAGATGCTATATGCTTTAGATATTAAAACATTACCAATCTTTATAAGATCTAATTTTGATGCCAAGATTCAATCATAAACACTTCAACCAAGCAAAATAACTATTAGCGCTAAACAAAAGAACGATTCTATCTTAAAGTCCAAATATAGAAGTTGCCTAAATTTGTAATGTCTAGTCTTTAAGGAACATAAGACATGGTGCCACTATGTGTGGACTGCACCACGAAGTCCACAATATGAAGAAACAAAGACACCTTTAATCCTTATAAAATAAGATGAAAAAAGAGAAAAGAAAAGCATTTGGGAAATGGATTTGTCTTCTTTTAATGAAGCTTTCCCCTTGTATCGAAGATGGGAGTCAAGATTCCCTCTTCTAATTGGTGGTCTTGTGGAAACTACATAAAGCGAGAAAAGCAAAAGCATATTGATAAAAAGGTATGCTCTTTTCCACAAAAACATAAAGATATAAGTCATATATATCGACAATATTAAATATTTTTCTATATTCATGTAGTTTACATTTTAATATTTTTTATTACGTTCATTAATTTTTTTTTCTAAGGACAATATGCTTTTCATGAAATTACTTGTAATAATTACCTTTTAGTTAGTCAAATTGTTTAAATATACTTTACTCCCTTCGGTCCACAATAAGTGATTGTGGTCCAAAATATTTTGATTTTTTCAGATATCAAGAATGAATTAATTGCTTTTTCCTACATTGTCCTTGGAGTAAATAGTGTTGGAGTATGTGTTAGGAGTATTTATGTGAAGAGATAGTAAATGTTAATATGGTCAATTTCATTGGTAATAGTCACGGCCCAAAACCCCACCGTCGTGATGGCGCCTATCGTGGAACTAGGCAAGCCACTACTCCACTATCTTAACATAATAAAAGTTTTGAAAATATAAACGGAAGCAATTAATATTTAAGAAAACCCTTTTTGAAACAGAAAATAAACCCACAACATAATACAATCTATCCCAAAATTGGGGTGTCACCGAGTACATGAGCATCTATGCCAGAGTAGAGTTTACTACAATGTCTAAGGAGTAAAAAAAACTGAAATACAAATTAAGATAATGAAGGAGAGTGAAGGCCTGCGAACACCATGCAGCTACCTCATTAGTCACTTTGATCCTGTCTCCTCAATCAGCAGTCACCGTGACCGGAAGCACCTGGATATGCACACGAGGTGCAGGGTGTAACGTGAGTACAACCAACTTAGTAAGTAACAAATCCAATCTTTGGACTGAAAGGTACTGACGAACTCAACCAACATAGTATAATATAGAAATAACAGTGCAGAAACGTAGGCATGCTTTCAAGTTCAATAGATAACTCAAAAAAGTAAAATAGATCAAATCTGAACGATATGAAGTGTAAAATTCCTCTACTTCTACATGCCAATGCACATGTTGCATGTGATGCACCATGCCGACACCGTCATGTACTCACGCTCTCAAATGCGCAATCACTAGGTACTGTATATGGCCCAAATGCTCCAGGAAGATCCATCCCGGAATATATACATCACAGACCATCAGTCACCCAGTACCGAGTAGGGTCAATCCAGTCCGTGGAGAAGATCCATCTCCGGTAAGGGTGGGCATAAAATCCAAAAAAATAAATTCCGAACCAAACCGAATTAATTTGGTATTTCGGTTTTGGTTTTTTCGGTATTTCGGTAATTTTGGTATTTCGGTATTCCGGTATTTCGGTTCGGTATAAGGTATTGGGTTTTTGATATTTCGGTATACCGAAATACCGAAATAGTTTTTTTTTTGGATGACCGAGAAATCCGTCTGGGGCCAATCCTTTGGACCAACCGCAACCTTCGAAACTTGGTGAATAATGGGCCTGCCCCTCTACCTTTCTCCACTTAAATACCAGGATTTACTTTGCATGGTGTGTGGGCTTGAACCTGTGACCTAATATAGAAATCCACCACCCTTTGCCACTTAAGCTAGGCCCTGGGGGAAAATACCGAAATAGTTTAGTCCAAGCCCAACTTTATTTTTATTTTTTAGCCCAATAATTTTAAGCCCACACCTCAAAAATCCAAAACTCCTAATTCCCTAATTCCTTACCCTTAGGCTTTAGCAAGGTTCCATCAAGCAGATTAAGAACTTCTAGAAATTTTGGAGCATAGATAAAAAATGTATACTGTATAGGCAGTCAACTATCTTTTGCATTGAGCTTGAATGGACTGTTCAACTATCCTTCTTTTTGCTTTAGGATAAAGTATGGCTTTATAGTAGAGGCATAAAAGGAATTGTTGCTTTTTACGTGTAAGTTGTAACACTTATGTGCAACTTTTTCTCTTGAATTAGCCAATGGTATTATAAGATGCTTCCTTGCATTGCCTCCGTGTTTAGTCAAATGCTAGTAAATAATACTAGTTGTATTAGTTTCAAAAGTTGAAACGTATCTTTTCAACCCTAAGAGCTACAGATTTGAATAGGCAACAATGATTTGGTTTAAATCGAAACCGTACCGAACAAAATAAGAAATACTGAACCGTACCGAATGTTTTGGTACGGTATTTGGTATACACAATTGATAAACCGAATACCGAAATACCGAACCGAAGTACCGAATGCCCACCCCTAATCTCCGGGTATATATAGTACTTCAGACAAGATCCATGTCTTGGGAAGATCCATCCCTCAATAATATCAACCGCACTCACTGGGGGTGGATGCAGACTCTGGAGGGGCTTCTTCAGCCCAAGCGCTATCATAAATCAGTATAACCGTTGTGACGTGCAACCCGATCCCATAAATATCACTCATAATCAGGCTCTCAGTCTCAGTCAGTAATCAATCTCTCCAGTCTCACTCACGGGCTAACAATGTCATGAAACTAGCTCGAAAATAATGATATGATGTATCAATAAATAACCACAAAGATTGAGATATGATAATGATGAATACGAATGAGTACGAAATATCAATGAAATCAGTAAGATGACAGGAAGAATCAACCACTATGGGTCCCAACAGTACCGACATAAAGCCTATACATGATATCTAGCATGACCGATAACTCAATTACTTTATCAATTGATGAAAACACGGTTATAAACAAGATTGAAGCACTATACAGTAAAAAAGCCATGAAATTGACCAGGTCACAATTCTCACAGTGCACGCCCCACGCCCATCACTTGGCATGTGCAACACCTCTATATCAATCACATAACACCTAATTCTTCGGATCCCATAATCGAGTTTGAAAGTGTTACTTACTTCAATACGGGAAAAACTCTACTCCAACACGCCTTTTCCTCTCAAATCAGCTTTCAGATGTCCTGAATCTAGCCACAAGCAGTACAATACATTCAGTATAGGCTAAAGGAATCAATTCCACAAGAAAAATAAGAATTTAGGCCAAAATCCGAAATCAGCTCAAACCCGGCCCCGGGTCCACATCTCGAAATTCGACAAAAGTCACAAAACTCGAAAGATCATTCACTCACGAGTCTAACCATACCAAATTTACTCAAATTCGATAACAAAATCTCATTCAAATCCTCAAAAATCTAATCCAAGAACTCTTCCTCATTTTTCCAAAATTTCCACCCCAAATCACAAATTAGATGATGGAATTAAGGACATAAATATGAGATTTAGCCAAAATTAAGTAAGAATCACTACCCCAATCAACTACTTGAAAATCCCTTCAAGAATCGTCCAAATCAGAGGTCTCTAGCTCAAAATATAAAAAATGGGCTCAAACCCTCGTTTTTGAAATTTATCAGTTATTAGCTTTTCGGATCGCAGATCAATAGCCGCATTCGCATAGAACAATTCTGCGCGACTCACAAAATCCTCTTTTGCGATCGCATGATTCAAGTCGCGAACGCATAGAATCACCCTTTCCTAGCTTATGCGATTGCGACTTCCTAGCTGCCTCACTTCCTTGTCGCGAACGCGATCCACTACACGCGTTCGATAAGCACAAGTTTCCCAACTTCTGTGATTGCATCCTTCACTTTGTGAACGTGTACAGGAAAAATCAATAGCCCCCAAAGACCCTTCGCGGTCGCGGACCCATCCTCGCGATCGCATAGAAGGAAACCAGAACACATTACATCATCAGACTTCAGCAATTTTCAAAGTCCATTTCCAATCCGTTAACCATCCGAAATCCACCCTAGGCCCCCGATACCTCAATCAAACATACCAACCAATCGTAAAACACGATACTAACTTAGTCGAACCCTCAAATCACCTCAAACAACATCAAAAATATAAATTATACATGGATTCAAGCCTAATAAACTTTGAAATTCTCAAATTCTACAAACGACGCTGAATTTTGCACACAAGTCATAAATGACACCATGAACATACTCTAACTTCCGGAAATTCAATCCGACTCCGATATCAAAAACTCCACTCCCGGTCAAACTTTCCAAAGTTCAACTTTCGCCATTTCAAGCCTAATTCTATTACGGACTTCCAAATCACAATCTGGACGCGCTCCTAAGTTCAAAATTACCTGACGGAGCTAATTGAACCATCAAAATTCAAATTCGAGGTCGTTTACACATAAGTCAACATCCAGTCAACTTTTCCAACTTAAGTTTTCAATTAAGAGACTAAGTGTCTCAATTCACTCTGAAATATCTCCGGACCCAAACCAACCAACCCGATAGATCATTTAACAGCTGTAAAACATAAAAGGAGCAGAAAATGAGGGAATGAGGCTACAATTCTCGAAACTACCGGCGGGATCGTTATACTAATTAACGTTAAAAGGTTGATTTTTTTAATCACTGTGAAAACAGCCAAAAAATCACTAATTGTGGACCAGAGGGAGTATCTATCAGTACATAATCTGTTATGAATTCTCTAAAGGAAGAAGATAAAACCTTATCAAAATCCCACAATATTCTCAAGATCATGTAATGAATCTGCGTCTGATGGCAGGACACCCATATGCTAACTTTTAAGGTTTTAACTTTTGAGAGCTGCTATTCGGCCAAACTCAGCGTGACCCAACTTTGTCCACATCCTTGAAATACCATTAATGCCCTTCTCTTCACAATTGGCTTAATGGCCATTTTTTCCTCCAAAATATTTTCCTCCAAAATTAGTTAATAAATATTGATTATACCAAGACATTGAGCCCATAAATCATCATTATATCATGCATGGGAATTCATAATTTTTCCTTTTATACGGTATAATTATTACGTATTTAAAAAAATACAATTTATAATATTACGTATTTTTTTCTAAATATAATTTATGCGGATGGGGAGTTCAAAGGTCTAGTATGTATACATAATATTATGTTTTCTTTTATATACTATAACTTGTCATACCATACACCTATCTTAATAGAGCTTTCATTAAACACACAATTCACCACCCTTATTCTTAACCTAAACATGAATGCTAACATAGAAACTAGTTTGAAGCCATTAAACCCGAAACAACCTAGAGACTAGGTCGGATCAACTAAGGAATGCATTAGACATATCATTGGGGCTGAATTTGGACGACAGTCTGATGAATGAAGATGATCTGATCGACATTGATTAAGACGACAACTTCAATGATGGATAAAATCATGTTGACGATGTTGCTGCTGATGACGATGGTTATGATTATGATGATGATGATGATGACGACCATTATTTAGAGGAAGAGGCAGAAGCTGGAGAGGAAAGGGAAATGCCTAACGAGTTCAATGAAGAAGGTCTCATAACTGGTCCAATTACTGTGATGAGGTTCACTAGTAAGGATGTTATGTTTGATTTTTATAAAGAACATGCAAGATTATCAGGTTTTGCATTGTTAAAAGAACATCTAACAAAAAAAGTGGTGATATTGTTAGGTATGTTCAATATGGCTGTGATAGGTCTAGGAAACCAAGGAATAAGCATGTTACCAAGAGGATGGACTGCCCTGCTAAAATAAATGGAGTTTTGGAGCAGAATGATTCATGGCGTGTTTCAAAGGTTTTGAAAAAACATAATCATCAATTGGAACCATCACTATCGAGATTGATGGCTGGACACAGATCGCTTAGTAGGTCTCTTAAGAGAACTCTTTTGGCCAAAGATATTGCTAGCTTAAGACCCTAAAAAAATATAAGGGTCGCTGAAGTACTTGCCGGTGGCCCCGAAAATCTGGGTTATTGTCACGACCCCAGTTCGCCCTTCGTGAACATGTAGTGACGACGCCTAGTTCCTATAACTAGGTAAGCCTAGCAATGTGGAATATCAACATAACTTGCGGAAATAATTAAATAAAAGAAAAGCTGAACACTGTATATAAACGACACTTGGCATATACAACCCGAAATGATACGGAAGTCTACAACATCACCCCAAAACCCGGAAACTCACGGGAACCACAGGCTAACAGAAAATAATACACTACTCTAACTCCAGAATATCTATACAACTGTAAGGAAAGATAAAAACTTTTCACAAAAGCTGGAATAAGATAGAGACTCCTGGTCTGCGGACGCGGCAGATGTACCTCGAAGTCTCTGATGTATCTCTCAACATCGGGGGATAGTACGTCTGAGTGGAGGTACTTGGATCTGCACATGAAAAACATGCGCAGGAAAGGGCATGAGTACACCACAACGGTACTCAGTAAGTGCCAAGCCTAACTTTGTCGGGTAGTGACGAGGAAGGTCAGGGCCCTACCGAGGTCATACAATATAACAGGAATTTACAGTATGAAAACAAGCGGTAATAATGAGTACAACAGTGAAATAAGACAGATCAAACCAGGTAATAACAAAAACACAAGAACAGAGTAAACACAGAATATGTACAACATAATAACAATGGTAACAATGAGGATCTCTCAGGATACCGTCCTATAGTCCTTTTCTCAACTGTCCAGTGGATCTCCCGGGATACTATCCCGTAGTTCCATCATATGTATATCCGAAGGATCTCCCGGGATACCGTCCTGTAGTCCATCATATGCAAATCCGAAGGATCTTCCGAGATACCGTCCCGTAGTCCATCATATGCAAATTCGAAGGATCTTCCGGGATACCGTCCCGTAGTCCATCATATGTATATCCGAAGGATATCTCGGGATACCGTCCCGTAGTCCATCATATGTATATCCGAAGGATATCCCGGGACACCGTCCCGTAGTCCTAATATCAGTGTGTAGGGGAATCTCCCGGGATATCATCCCGTAGTCCCAAAGTAAATAAGCAGGGGGATCTCCCGGGATACCATCCCGTAGTCCCAAAGTAAATATGCAGGGGGATCTCCCGAGATACGGTCCCGTAGTCCCAAAGTAAATATGAAGGGGGATCTCCCGGAATACCGTCCCGTAGTCCCAAAGTAATTATGCAGCCACAACAAGAAGACATTCAGATTTAAAGTGCAAAAATACAAGGCAACAAGTAATTCTAGCGCAACATGCTTCACGTAGTACAATTTAAAGCAAATAGGTAATTTGGGGCCACTAGGCATGATTTTCTAAGCTAACATAGACTNAAAATACAAGGCAACAAGTAATTCTAGCCCAACATGCTTCACGTAGTACAATTTAAAGCAATTTAAGCAAATAGGTAATTTGGGGCCACTAGGCATGATTTTCTAAGCTAACATAGACTATGGTCGCAATTAAAATAAAACAGGAAAGAAGGAATTCAGTCTAAGTATTTGAAGTAAAATCGGATTTTTCAACAATTAGCACAAGTACGTGCTCGTCACCTCACGTACAAGGCATTCAATTACCAAATATCACATCCTAAGGGGAAATGTCCCCCACACAAAGTTAGACAAGCCACTTACCTCGAACCAGCTCAAAATCAACTTGAAACCACACGTTTTCCACAAGTACCCGACTTCAAATGGCCAAAATCTATACAATTCAATTACATATCGTAAATAACATCTCATGCAACTGATCATACTGTTTAATTCAATCTAAGGCACGAAATTATGTAAATTCACCAAAATGCCCCTCGGGCCCACGACTCGAAATCGGGTAAAAGTTATATTTTTCGGACACCCATTCACTCACGAGTCTAACCATATGAAAAATCTCTCAAATTAGAGGCCAAATACCCAATCAAACCCCCAAAATTTGGTCTAGGAAGTTTCTTCCAATTTTCCCCAATTTTTGATAATTAAACTAAAGAAATCAACGGGAATTAATGGTCTAACAATGAGTTAGGATTAGAAAACGTTATCTAAGATCCTTCTCTTCAAAACCCACTGAAAATTGCCACTTCTTGAGCTCTTACCCGATTTTTTGACTTATGGAATAAACCCTCGGATTTTTGGAATAAAACACACAGGGATCTCGCACCTGCGGTCCCGATCACCGCACCTGCGGAAAGCATGCAGGTGCGGAATTCACTTAAATGCACTGGGGCCGCACCTGCGGTCGAGCCCACGCGCCTGCTAGTCCGCACCTGTGGAAAGACCTTTGCAGGTGCGAAGACACCAGAAGAGGCCTGGTTCAGCAGCAACAATTTTCCCAAATTCACCCGTTAAGCATCCGAAACAACCCCGAGGCCCCCGAGACCTCAACCAAAACCACAAACCAACCCTAACACCTTATTTGAACTAGGTCGAGCCTTAAAAACACGTTTCGTAACATCAAAATCAATGATTATGCATAGGTTCAAGCCTAGAAACTTAGGAAAATTCTAAAATTCACATCCGACGCCGAAACACGTCTAAACTTATTCGAATGACCTCAAATTTTGCACACACTTCCCAAATGACATTACGGAACTACTACAACTTCCGGAATTCCATTCCGACCCTCGGATAAAAAATTCACTATCGGACCGGAAACTCCAAAAATTTAAACTTCGGCATTTCAAGCCTAAATGAGCTACGGACTTCCAAAATACATTCTGAACACGCTCCCAACCCTGAAATCACCTAACAGAGATAACAGAACCATCAGATTTCCATTCCGAGACTGTCTTCACACTGCTCCGACTACGGGCAACTTTCCAACATTAAGCTCTCATTTAGGGACTAAATATCCCAAAACTCTCCGAAACTTAAAACCGAACGTCCCGGCAATTCAATTAAGCAGAAATGGACTTGGGAAAAACACTTAACAGAGGATCAGGGAGTAAATTCTTAAGACGACCGACCGGGTCGTCACATCCTCCTACACTTAAAAATATTATTGATCAATGAATTTTTATGTTTTTAATCTTTTCTTTTCTTAATAATCGCGTTTGATTCAAGTTACCAAAATAGTCATACTGTCTTCAATATTTTAACTGTTCGTTTTATGCCTAGTGAAATGAATGTAACATTTGTAAAGATTAATTTAAGTCCGTTAAAATTGGTCAATTTTTTTTTTCCAGAATTAATATAACACATTGAACTTATGACACCAACCTTGGACAATAGAAAAATGTATTGACAATAAAAATGAAGATAGTTGAGTACATGAAGATGCAATACTGAACTTATGAAGATATTTGATGAGTGCTTGAAGATATATAATTGATTACTTATGAATCAAAGTAGTAAACATGTAAAAAATGATAACACTTTGACAAATTAACACTTTCGTTCAATTCATAATACTTTTTTATATATATTTGATGAGTACTTGAAGATATATAATTGATTACTTATGAATCAAAGTAGTAAACATGTAAAAAGTGATAACACTTTGACAAATTAACACTTTCGTTCAATTCATAATACTTTTTTATATATATTTGATGAGTACTTGAAGATATATAATTGATTACTTATGAATCAAAGTAGTACGGATTAAACTAGTTGCAAAATGACAATACTTTGACAAATTAAAACTTCACTTCAATTCATAATACTTTAAAAACAAATGAATAATCAAATGAACAATTTTGAAATCTTCATCCCTACAAACATTCCAGCTAACAACACAGATGACATAACACTTTCTCTACTGTCACCTTCAACCCCAACATCACTTTCATCAACAAAAGAACTTGAAGATTGTTTTTCACTGGCAACATTTTCTTTTTGGAATTCATTAAATGTTGCTACTGCTTCATCATAAGATTTGTAAGACTTGAAGATGCTTCCTTAAAACCTATAACCATAATAGCACACTCACACCAAGAGTTGTATAATTCGGGTTTTCTTATCACGAAATACCACATACACCTTCGACGATGCCGATATATTATTATCAGCTTGAGATCCATTTCTAAACTCTTTGAACGTTGCTATAGCTTCATCATATGTTTTGAAGGCCTTGAAGATGCTTCCCTTGACACCAATAACCGTAGGAGCACACTGATGCCAAGAGTTGTACAATCCAAGCCTCTTACCGTGAAACACTACACAAATCTTTGAAGCATTATTCCTCTTCCAGTGGTCCATTCCTTAATCTAACAATAAGAAAAGATAAGAAATGAAGAAGGAGAAAACAAATTAAAGATAGAAATGTCAATTGGGGCTGTAAAAGCTTCTTGGTTGAAGCACTCTATATTTAAGTGTTAGGGTTAGAAAGTATATAGTATTTTTTTAGTTTAGTTATACAGTAATATAGAAATTGAAATACAATAATTTAATCGTATTTTTTTAGTATACTATGCGTGTATTTTAGTGTATTTCGTTTAAATGGTATAATACATGTATATGAGTATAAATTGCTTTATCAAAAATAGTGTAGCGTGCATGTGAAAATGTGAAAGAAACATGGGGAAGGTAAGATCATTAAACTAATGAGAGAGAATTAGAAGGAAAACAATAAAAAATACTAAAAGCTATATCTGGAAAACGAAAATACCTAAATATCAATTATGACCTTAAAAACCGTGCGAAGTTACCATAATACCCCCAGTTAGGACGTTTTGGCCAAAACCAATTTTGGCCAAATATATTTTCCGTTAACTTTTTACCTTTTAATTTGTTAAAAGAACTGCTTTTACAGAACTTTCTTATACTTATTTTTCCACAAAAAAAAAATAAATATCGCAGCTCCTTCATCCCAAAGTTTTTGTTCTGGTGCTTATTTTATATAAAGTCTTTTAGTATCAAAGAATATATGTAACGACAATAATTAAATTGGTGTAAATATTCATATATTACCGAAGGAATGTATTGGAGTAAAAGGAAGAAAGAGAAGAAGCGTAGTGATGTGATGAGCAACAGTTCTCTGCATGTCGAAAAGGTTGACATTTTGATTCTGTCAACCACTATTATTATACATTGAATTCTGGAGTCCGTGAATGTTACTTGGACCACTATTTACTCACATTTTGACTTAACAAAAGGCTCTTACCCCGAAACTTGCTCATTCATTAAAATTTCTAATTTTTCAAAAATAATAAATACTAGTCCATACTAATACAAAAAAGCAAATGTATCATATGGAGTTATCAAATTTAAAATTTGTTTTTTAAATAAAAACATTGTTCTACTATCAAATTCTATATATTACTTATATGTTTTTAAACGTACACCATTATTACTGATATTCACTTGGAAATTGGATCTTTTTGGTGTATTTTCATCGATATGTAGCTAGTTTGTCGAAGATAGTTTGGTCTTTTTAGAAAATAATCGTGTTTAAATTGTTTAACGTAAAGAAAACAAACTTTCAAAAATTGTTTATGGATTTTTGAAAAAGATTAATCTTGATTAGTTTCTCAAAAATCAATTAATATTTTATTATATAATATGTATAGTGCACAATCTAGAAACTTTAGTGTACATAAGCTATTTTTATTTTTTTTCTAAGTGCTTTTCCTTTGAAGAAACAAATTCTCTCCGTCACTTCTATTTATATTTTTTTTATTTAGCCCTATTTGAATTTAAATTCAGGTCAAGAAGTTCCACAACAAGGAGGTTAACGTCTTTATTCGAACTTAAGAGCTCTAATTAAAGATGTAGAAGACTCCACCACAAACTTGGTTGATTCTCTATCACACACCATATACAAGGGTAAGTGTACAGGGATTAATCAGAATTTATGTTGTCTTATAATTTTAAACAAAAAATTTCAACTTCAGAATAATTCGAAACTTGAAAAAGTAAAATTCAGAATACACTGGCTAAGTTTTTAAATAACCGTCCTTTAAAGCGGCTACTTGGTGTTGTTTCTACACATATACAATGATACAAGATGATGGTGGGTGGGGTCAACATTAGGAAGCATATATTCTGTGACTGCGACTTTTTTCTTTTTAAATTTTATTTAGCATGTATATATAAAAGATACTTTTCCCTCGGACTCTCACCACAAATCATCTTTTCTCTTCCTCTCATTTACTTTATTCAGTAGTGATGAAGCAAAGTAGTACTATATCATGTTTTCTTGTATTTCTCTTCTTCCTCCTGCTTGTTTCCCTTTCAACAGCATCTTCCCCTTTATTATCAACCGGTGAAGGTAATGCTTACAAACCTATCTTAATTATTTTGATTGAGTACATTTAGCAGCTAGCTAGGTTTGATTAGTTTGTTTTTGTAGTGAAAGAGGAGGTAAAGCATGGAAAAGTAGTGACCCAACTTGATTACCAGATGGAAACCACTGATTCCCTAAATGTATTCTCCTTACTCTCTACATCTCTGTCTTTAAATAAAATGTTTCTGTAGTGTTTACTTCATATAGTAGTGCTTTAGAGTTTGTTGAAATGTTCAATATAGGTTGAACAAATCAATGGTTATATCTGTGCCCCTCCTTATATGATTTTGGGCAATTTTCACCACCTTTTTGGATTTAGTTACGGTATTAGAGCCAGTGGCACGCTAAGGGGTGTCAAATTGATACCCCTGAGTAAAGTTTTTGGCTCCGCCACTTATTAGAGCTAATAAATCCATACCTATTCTTGGCTTACTTAGTTTTGGACCCCATGTTGCATTTTTCACACAGCAAATGTAGTTTGTGGAATGAGTTGTTGTATCCTTGTACAGTATTTCACAATCTTCACATCATCAATGCCTAGCTTTTGCAGTTCATTTTAGCCCTCTCTATTCCGTGTAGGGTTAAGGTCTGCATACAGTACACTATCCTCCACAAGTCTCACTTTAACGATTTACTACGTTGTTGTTATTGTAGTAGTAGTGACTCTTGTTTTTGGTTTATTGCACTTGTAGAAGCTGATGGGGCTAGAGGGATGTGAAGATGATGAAGAAGAATGCTTTAAGAGAAGGGTACTTGCAGAAGCTCATCTGGATTACATCTATACTCAGGACCATAATCATCCTTGACCGTACTCTTGGTCAGGAGTTAGCTGGTATTAACCATCAATGCCTAGCTTTAAAAACCTTTTAAACATGGAATAATCCTCTTAGATTTTTTTTTTGTGCATTTCCTTACTATTAATTCCAAGAATAATGTGACAAATTAAATATTTCCGACAATCTTGTTTTTTTTAAAGACATTTCTTGTTTTTTTTAATGTGAGAAATAATCTTCAGATAAGAATAACCGGAAGAGATAATAAGAGTGTGAAAGAATTAGAAGGTAAACAAAAAAATAAAAATTGTATGGGGAAGTCTATAAACACAAACTTCCCAACCAAATATAGCTCCAAACTTATGTGAGGCTAGCTGCCATGCAGCTAATATATATATCATATATATATAGGGCATGACTTTAATTATGTAAGAATTTACTCCGACAGTTGGGAGTTACATAGAACTTAATTTGATCATGACATATTTGTTCAGAGGCCATAAGCTAGTAGCAGCTATATACTATGCACCAGCTGTGATCCCTAGCTAGAGATAAGATGAATTAACTTCTGGACACAAAAATAATGGAAACAGTTCGACAGCACAAATATAACATAGTGATCAAGAGGTCCTTAAGGGATATTTCCTTAAAAAAAAAAAAACTAAGTCTAGAGAATTTCTCGAAAATAATCATTTCGTATCAGAGACAAACCTAGTACTACTCTATTAAGAAATGCATACTTCACATAATTAATTTACTTCGGCAGCTAGTTAAAAAGAAGTTTTGGTAATGTCAAAAAGTGCTTCAGAAGATTAGTAATATGTTGGTTCCTCAAGTCCACGCAAGTAAAGTAATAAAGTGACTCGAGAGTTGAATATCGAATCCACAAAGACTTAGAATAATTATTAACTAAACAAACTAAAATCAATTTAGTGTCCAAGATAATCAAGAGTGTTGTTTTTCTATTAATCTACTATTGCAGAAATTAAACACGTAACGACTAATTTATCAAGAATTAATGCAAATGAGTATGATGAGACTTTAATCAGAGGAGATGAAGATTCCAGGGTTGTGATTGATTTATCAATCCTATTTAGTTCAGTAATCACACTAGTTAACCCAGATTAACTATGGTTGCTAATTGACCGGATCGTTTATATGAATAGCATGTTCCCACAATACTATTCATCAATCCACAATATCAATCTTATATTTCTATGATATTGAGTCTATCATGAACGAATATCATACGACATTCAACTAAGCAAGATTGTTAGGTATATTCCTATCCTAACCGCAAAATCGTTCCCTGAGCCACGGCTTCAGAAACAAGTTCTCTTTAATTCTACTCTAATCTAAACACGGCTTTCCCAAGCATAACACATATAGTAGGGTGAATTGGTTGCTACAACAAGCCACAAGTCAAAACTAGAATTAAAGAAACAATCACAAGATGATAATCTGAATTAACGAAGATGTAATTAGTAAATGTTAATAATCAATTGCGGCCAAACTCACACGCAAGTATACGCGGTCGTCAAGTAATAAAGTGACTAAAAGTCGGATGTCGAACCCACGAGGACTTGTGATTAACTATTAACTAAATTAGACTATCCTAATTATCTATACAAGGATTAAACCCAAACGTAGTGATACTAAAGTAATTATACTAAAAAGAAAATAACTAATGAACTTTAAACAAAGGAAGAGTAGATTTTATGTTATCAATGTAATGAAAACAGTCCAAGGTTATGAGCTATCTAACATTCTTAATGTATTCTTCAACTGAATTGACTAACTAATTTATCTAGTTAATGGTTAACAGGGTTAATAATGCTCATAAGAATCTGTCGAGTTCTTACTCGCTTATTCAAGCTAACCTAACGCCTATATGTCTATGGAATTAGAACTAGCAAGAACGCATTTATAATTCCTGTAAATAAACCAAGCAAGGCAATTAGGTATATGTCTATCTTAACCGCGAATCCGTTCCCCGATGCCCAGGTTCAAGAACCTGCTCTACTCAATCCTATATGCAATCTAGAGTTCTCACTTTCGAGTTCAATTCTAGATTCGTAAATAGTATTCAATTGGTGATCAAGCAATCAAATAATTAAGTGCAGGATTGAATAAATAAACTAATACGACAAATCAAGAAATCAAAATCAATATCCGCATAACAATAGTCATGAAAGAACCACAACTCTAGAACGTGAAATATAACTCCACATAGACATGGTAGCAAAACAACAAACGATAAAAAGAAACATAAACAAATTATTAAGTTTGGTGGAAAAAAAGATGAAACTCAACCTCCACGCTGGCTCTATGCTCTCCCTTCGTCAAAAGTTACTCTAAATTTTTTTTTCCCTACTCCAAAATAGGTTTAGAACTCATCTTATATAAGTCAAAGCCATAAAAGACCGAAATAATTTTGTCCCTAAAAAAATAGGAAAAATCCCACTTCGATCGTCCAAGGCAACGCCTCACGCTGGCCCTGGCGCACAATACAGTAGCGTTTTTCGAATTCAGTTCTTTTGGTGCCAATTTACTTTCCTCCAAAGTGGCTTTTGCCTAACGTTTCCTTTCCAGGTATTGTCACTGTCTCTCTTTCTTTATTTTTCACTTCATAAATTTCATCTCATTGTATTCCAATTAATCCATTAACAAAGACAACTCTCCTTCCAATTAGTATGGAGACGTTTGAATGCTCCAACAAATAATTTTCCCCAATTTCATTATTTTTGCTCCGTAATCTTTCATTAATATATCTACACATAAAGTAAACTCAATTAAGCATAAACATAAGACAATTTAACATTAAATCACCTAAATGTAAGGTAAATAATGCACTAAAAATACGAAATTATAGCCAAACATCAATCATGTCAACAAAAAACCTAGAAACTAGAATACTTAGCTACTCATGTTCATAGTAATAATTTTTCAAGTAATTTGCATAAAAAATTACAAAGAAAAAATGAAGGAATGAAGAACTTGATGATTTTTTCCTCCAAAAGTTGTTTCACGTGATGTTCTTGCCTCCAAATTATGTCGAACCTCAAAAATAGGTTTAAAACCCATTTTATACATGTTGGAAACGTATAAGGTTGAAATCCTCAAGTCCAGCCAAACTAGGACAAAATCCGCCCTTTGGCGAGAATTAGACTTTAATTAGCGGATGGGCGACGAGCCGACGACTATAACGTACTTCATGAAGCTTTCAACATCTGCTTGTTTTAAGTTGTCAGAATTGTTTTTCAAATACATACTTTTGTAGAGTTTGACTAATTAATTTAAATAGTCAATATTAAAGTATTAATTTGTACTTGACCAAGGTTCTAAAAGTACTTCTACGAAAAAAGCGACTCTATTAGCAAAAATCAAATTTTGCTAATACTCAAAACGCTTATTGTTTTCTTAAAAGTTTGACCAACCACCTCAACTCTCTAAAATAAACTTAGATAAACCGGCTATAAATTTGCAATCCAAACTTTTTGCGTACCTGAAATTCTGAGCTTGGTTGATCGTAAGTTTCAGCTGGCCTACTTCTTATAATAGCACACATTGTGGGGGAATGGGCTCACTTGATATACCATTCAAGAAATTTACTTATTCGTATAGCGACTCGAACTCCACGTATCGTAGGTCAATTTGAGTTGACACCTCTACCACACAAATGAACTTGCATTTCCATTTACAAGAAGTTGGCAGGAAAAACCTATGATCCTTATATGCAATGATACAGTAAGCCTATAAGTTTACATGTCAAGGACCACATTCATCTGTAAATTAAGGTCAGATTGGTGAATAAATTCCATTGATTACTATTGTTTTTTCTTTCTTACATGGGGATAATTCTACATACATCTATCTCTGCTAATATAGTTGCCTATATACTTCTGCGAGAAGGGAAACATCTTTGCTATATTTAAGTTATATGTAATGATAGTGTAAAAAATATTTATCTGTTTCAGTCATTTGAGAGGGGATTGCAATTCACATGCTATAATAGCCTGTTTGGCCAAGCTTTTTTTTGGCCAAATATATATATATTTTTTTTGGCAGAAGCACTTTTGGCCAAGCTTTTGGAAGTAAAAGAAGTATTTTTGAGGAGAAGTAAAATCAGTTTTTGAGAAGCAGAAAAAAATAGCTTCTTTCCAAAAGCACTTTTCTGAGAAGCACTTTTGAGAAAAATACACTTAGAAGCAGTTTTCAAAAGCTTGGCCAAACACTAATTACTGCTCAAAAATATTTTTCAAATTAATTAGCCAAAACACAAACTGTTTCTCACCACAAACACTTTTTTTTAAATGTACTTTTGAAAAAAGCACTTATTAAAATAAACTGATTTTAGAATCTTGGCCAAACAGGCTATAAATGATTAAGATGCATGATATTAATTAAAAATTTCATTATCCAACTCATTTTTTAATGGATAATATGAGTGGTTAACTGTTTTCTTTTAACCATTTTGCCATCCCTAACACAGCCAAATGTCAAAACCAGCACAGCAACAACTTTAATTTTTGCTACCCAGATTTTATTACATTGGCAAAATTTCATTTTATTTCATTCAATCTAGCGTTCTTCTTATAAGAACTTCTACCACTATAAACACTCCTCCGACCGTGTCTATGCAGATGCACTTTTGATTAATACCGTTACAGTTCCTGTATCTATGAGTAGATCATTATGCCTCAATCTCAAGCATAAATCTATGAATATTATAAACAAATGCTGTGAGTTGTTTTATTTCTAGTGCTTTTTAGAGCATCCATATGATCTTCAACATATAAAAGACCTAGACCAAAAAATACTTTGAAAAGACTCTTTTTATTTGAGTACATCGTTAATGACCAGAAAATATCTTACACACATGAAAATAGAAAGTCAATTACTTAAATGGTCACTCAACTATCCAAACTTATCAAGTAAAGTCACATTTTGTTTTGTTTGTAACAGAAAAGTCACTTTACAGAAAAGTCAAATACCTAATTAATCTTCTAAATTATCAATTTTTTAATCTTTTTTTTACTTTTTTAAAATCTACTATATGGACTTACCTATAGAACAAATAAATTTTATTTATAAAATAAAAAATAAAAAATTAATTTTCTAACATATATGATGTCGTAATAATAATATTATTGAGCATAATTAAAGAATAAAAAATACCATTATTTTAAATATTATTTTTTATATTAAGTGCATAGAATATATATTATAACACTTTTATTTTCTTTCATTCTCAATTATGTATATAAATTTGTGAGTT
>ML356151.1:48375-63935 GCA_005239505.1 Nicotiana paniculata | reverse complement strand
TAAAAATGTGGACTTATTGTGTGAATATGTGTATCTATGGGTGCCTGAGTCGCATGTATGATTGGCGAACAGGATAACCCTGTATTTATGTATAACCACGTCGCATGATCGATTCGCGAGCGGGGCATATAGATGCATCTATGGTTCGAGCCGTTCGACCCTCGGCAATGCACAATTTATTATTATTGGTCTGCGCCATTCGACCCTCGGCACTTTGTTTGCGCATGTTAAATGATGCGTATTTCCTATGATTTATACATGTTTATCGGCCTAAGGAACTTTTTAATGGCCAGTTAATAAGAAGAAGAATTGATGTGTAAAATGTGAAATAAGTCTGATGTTCCTTATCCCCGATTACTATTTAAATTGTCAACTGATATGACGAAGATTTAAAGTGTTAAATGTGGAAGGAGTTGATATTATTTATTCCCGATTTTAGTAAATTGCCTATGACATTCATGCTTAGTGTCTCACTTGATTATACTAAATTGACTTCTGCAAGTGTCTAATTAGACCTCTCGTCACTACCTCTCTGAGGTTAGGCGGGATACTTACTGAGTACACGTTGTTTTCGTACTCATGCTACTCTTGCTATGCATTTTTATTGCACAGGTACCTTCATAGCAATATGGCTGACTTGGATACTTAGACGAGCTGCATCATTTGGAAATGACCTGCAGCCGGCATAGTCTTCCTCTATATATTGTATTTTCATTTTTATTCCTTGTCCAATTTGTATTTCGGACAAGCTTTGTAGTATTTGTGAAATTCTTAGAATTTGCTCATGTACTTGTGTCACCGGGTTTTGGGAGGTGTTTGGGTTTATTGTAATAAATTAAATATTTTAAACTATCGTATTTACTTAGCAGATTTTATTCAGTTATCATGTAATAAAGTGAAAGGCAATGATTTCAAAAATGCTAAAACAGGATATTTAACTTAACTATTTAATGATTGGCTTGCCTGGCAATGGTGTCCGGCGCCATCACGACCTTATGGATTTTGGGTCGTGACACTTATATTGGTATATCAATTGATAAATTATTCGTACATAGTAATGTATAAGATTGATCATCAATTACAATATAATGTATGTGTGTATGTAAAATTACTCATATACTTAAATATAGCTTAGAAAGTTTACTTACATAGATGCTATTATAATCTATTAAAAGTAATTACCTAGTTAATATAATTTTTTGTAAAGATTATGCTTATAGTTTATAAATATTTATAATAATTGTATAGTTAAATAAAATAAATGTTTATGGTTAATAATAATTTTTTTGTAGTTTATAATAATTTTTTATAGCTTATAATATTTTAAGAAATAAAAACAAAAAAACAATTTAAAAAAAAAAAAAAAAATAACCGGCCAAAGTTGGTCGGTATTTAGTCAAATGGTCAACGGTAAGTTTGAAAACAGACCTGAAATATACGGGATTCCCCCCATTTTTTCATACATATATTCTCAAATTTCCTTAAATCCCACTCAATACCTTCCCCTCTCCTTCTCTATTTTCCTTGCACAAACCCCATTCCCACCCCGCGTGTCACGACCCAAAATACTAACTTAGGTCGTGATGGCGCCCAACACCGGGGTTAGGCAAGCCCACACTTTAATTACTAAGGATTCCTCTCATGCTTGGTTAGACATCCCAATACGTGCCAAGTTTTAAAGTTCAAAAATATTAATTGAAAAAGATAGCAAGCCATTTTTTTTACTAAAAGCAGTCAAAAAGACCCGCAAACCAAAATAACAACTACGTGTGTGCCAGGAACTAGTGTCACAAGTCCTACGGGCATACTAACTGAATATGCAAAACATAATATTCAATCCCACTGTCTGAAAGAAATAGACGGGAAATAAGCAAAATAAAACTCCATGGTGCTGCCAAGGATCGTCAGGAGAAGTAGCTCACCTTGAAGTCGGGTCCAACTAAGATCAGAATCGAGCTCTGGTCTGATAACCAGATGCACCAGCCTTAGAACCTGTACAATTAAATACAGAAGTGCAACATGAGTACATAAACAAATATGTACCCAGTGAGTATCCTGCCTAACCTCGAAGAGGTAGTGACAAGAGGTCGACTTGACACTCACTAAGGTCCAACAAAATGATTAGCAAGATATAACATCAGTAACGGACATACAAGGATGATAAAAGCAGTAAACATTTAAAATAACAGTAATTCAAATAAATACCGGAAGTAAATATACAATTTCTACTTCATTATTCTTTTCTTTCCTTTAAAAATATATATCTGAACACTCAAAATCCATAAAAGAATTCTTAACAATTTAACATGCGCATACAGGATAAGGACAACCAATATGAGCCATCATAATGATCATATATGTGCACTGCCGAGGGTCGAACGGCCCGAACCATAATATATATCTTTCAATATCGCCGTGGCGTACGGCCCGCTCCCATGAGAGTGGGGGAAATAACACTCCGCTCGCGGAATGTAAATTGTGAAGCAGTCACATGCACACACAATCCACACATTTGTTCTTTATAAATTACTCTTCGTGATCAAATCCTTAAAATTTCTTTAATTCCATGATATCAGGGAAACAAGCCGCATGTAACATTAATTCACTAAGCATATAGTTCATTTCAAGAAAAACATAGGGCATGGTGTAGGCCTAACTACCCGAACATAACAATAATAGCCGCTGCGTACAGGCTCTCATCACTTTGTACGTAGCCCCCACAATTATCACATATAGCATTTAAATCACCTAGGGGGACAGTTTCCCTATTACAAGGTTAGAAAGGAGACTCACCTCGTGTCGAATCTACTCCCCGGACCAAGAACGCGCCCGAAACTCCGAACTCTACACCCGAGGACTCGAAACTAGTCAAATGTTATACAAATTCATCAATTTATGTTCAAAGTATTGAAATCCTCCTACTACTAAGTCAAATTCGCCATTCTTGAAGAAATCCTAAAATCCAACCCCGGGCCCGCATGCTCGGATTCCAAAAACATTCGAAGGAAACACTCACCCATAGCCTAAGGATCATTAATATACGATTTTTGAATGATTTCATAGCCAATTCACATGTAATTTTCTAAATTCTCGAAGGCCCTAGGTTACTACCCAAATTCCTAAATTTTCACTAATTAAGTAGTTAAATTCCACTAAGAATGCATGCATTAACTAACTTTAGGATAGAGTCTACTTACCTTTCAGTGGTTGGGTCATTGAGCCCTTTTCCCAAGCTCTCAAGGTGTTCTAATGGAGGAAGAAATGAAGAAATAATGAAGAATCCCGTATTTAAGAAACACACTATCTGGCAGTGGTTCTGCACCTGCGACTCGAGGACCGCACATGCGGTCTCGCACCTACGAGCAAAGGCTCGCACCTGCGAAAATGAACGAGGAAGCCTGGGCCCGCACCTGCGGAGAGGAGACCGCACCCGCAGCTCCGCTCCTGCGGAACTTTGTCCGCACCTGCGAGAAATAGACCGCTCGCTGGGGGTCGCACCTGCGAGACTGGGACCGCAGGAGCGGTCCCGCACCTGCGACTGGGCAACCGCACCTGCGGTCACACCAGAACAGGTGCACCAGCAGCTATTCCAGCTGGTTTTTGGTCTCGTGTGGTGTCCGGGAGGCAACCTGGGCCCACCTGAGCCCCCGTCCAAATATACCAATAAGTTCCAAATCATAATACGGACTCGCTCAAGCCTTCGGAACACCCAAAACAACGCTAAAACTCAAAATCACACCTCAAAACCCCTAGAACCAAACTTAGGAACTTTAAGTTTTCTTGACTTCGTTAACAACGCGCCGAACCGACCTACACTACTCGGAATGACACCAAATTTTGCAGGCAAGTCATAAATGACATAACGGAACTACTCTCGGTCCCGGAATTCCATTCGGACCTCGATAACTCAAAAACACGTCCCAAACCACAATAGGAACCTAAGGAACTCTTATTTCAATATTGGGCGCCGAAACGCTCCCGGGTCATCCAAAACCCATTCTGAACATACGCCCAAGTCTGAAATCATCATACGAAGCTACCAGAACCGTCGAAACTCGATTCCGAGGTTGTTTACCCAAAATGTTGACCGAAGTCAAACTTGGCCTTAAAGGCCAACCTTATGGAACCAGGTGTTCCTATAGCACTCTAAACATTTCCGAATCTCGTACCACCCGCCCCCGCAAGGCATAAATCACAATAAGCCGCTATGGGAAGTTTCATTTAGGGGACGGGGTCCGATAACGCAAAATGACCGATCGGGCCGTTACATTCTCCACCTCTTAATCAAACGTTCGTCCTCGAACGGGTCTAGAATCATACCTGAAGTGTTGAATAAGTGTGGATATCTGCTTCGCATGTCTTCCTCGGACTCCCAGGTCACCTCCTCAGCTGGTTGGCCTTTCCACTGGACCTTTACAGCAGAAACTCTCTTGGACCTCAACTGGCGGTCTATCAATAATAGCAACTGGCTCCTCCTCGTAGCCCAACCTCTCATCCAACTGAATAGCACTGAAATAAACCATGTGAGAGATGTCGGCGTGGTACCTCCGGAGCATGGATACATGAAAAACTGGATGAACTCCTGATAAACTAGGAGGCAAGTTCAGCTCATAAGCAACTTCCCCAACTCGCCTCAACACCTCGAAGGGACCTATAAACCTCGGGCTTAGCTTGCCCTTCTTCCCAAACCTCATAATACCCTTCATAGGCGAGACTTTCAACAGGACCCTATCTCCCTCCATAAATGATACATCACGCGCCCTCTGATCCGCGTAACTCTTCTGTCTGGACTGTGCTATGCGGAGCCTCTCCTGAATCAACTTCACTTTCTCCAAAGCATCCCTCACCAGGTCGGTGCCATATAACTTAGCCTCACCAGGCTCAAACCACCCGGTAGGAGAACGACATCGCCGACCATACAAAGCCTCAAATGGTGACATCTCAATGCTGGACTGATAACTATTATTGTAAGAAAACTCGACCAAGGGCAAGAGCTGGTCCCACTGACCTCCTAAGTCAATCACACATGCCCTGAGCATGTCCTCCAATATCTGAACTGTACGCTCCGACTGACCATCAGTCTGAGGGTGAAATGTTGTGCTGAGGTCTATCTGGGTACCCATCTCACTATGCAATGCTCTCCAGAAGTGCGAGGTGCATTGAGGACCTCGATCTGATATAATGGACAATGGAACACCATGCAACCGGACTATCTCCCGAATGTAGATCTGGGCCAACCTCTCAGAAGTATAAGTAGTAGATACTGGAATGAAATGCGCCGATTTGGTCAATCTATCCACAACGACCCAAACCGCGTCAACCTTCCGCAAGGTACGAGGCAACCCAACCACGAAGTCCATAGTGATGCGCTCCTATTTCCACTCAGGAATGGGCATCTGCTGAAGTAGGCCTCCTGGCCTCTGGTGCTCATACTTAACCTACTGGAAATTAAGACATCTAGCCACATACTCCAAAATTTCCTTCTTCATTCGCCTCCACCAGTAATGCTGCTTCAAATCACGATACATCTTCGTAGCACCAGGATGAACAGAGTACCGAGAACTGTGTGCCTCCTCTAGAATCCTCTCCCTCAAGACATGAACTTTAGGAACACATAAGCGGCCCTGAAGTCTCAGAACAACATCCTCACCAACAATAACCTCCTTGGCCCTACCCTGAACCATTGTCTCTCATAGCTCAGCTAAAGATGGATCATCATACTGTCGAGCCTTAATCTCCCCCAACAATGAAGCAACCGCATGTGCAAGAACTCGACGGGGCTCTGAAAGGTTTAATCTCACCAGGAGATTGGCCAAGGATTGAATATCCAAGGCTAGAGGTCTCTCTTCTGTTGCAATAATCCAAGCTACCCATACTCTCCGCCTTCCTGCTCAAAGCATCTGCTACCACATTTGCCTTGCCGGGGTGATAAAGAATGGTGATATCCTAATCCTTCAACAACTCAAGCCATCTGCGCTGCCACAAATTAAGATCCTTCTGCTTGAACAAGTGCTGCAAGCTACGGTGGTCTGTATAAACCTCACAGGACACTCTATACAAGTAGTGCCTCCAAATATTAAGAGCATGAACAATCGCCGCCAACTCCAAATCGTGCACAACATAATTCTTCTCATGAACCTTCAGCTGACGCGAAGCATAAGCAATAACTCTCCTCTCCTGCATCAATACACACCCCAAGCCAACTCGCGAAGCATCGCAATATACTGTATACATCCCAGAATCGGAAGGCAATACTAGAACTGGTGCTAAGTTCAATGTTGTCTTGAGCTTCTGAAAGCTCGCCTCACACTCGTCAGTCCATCAGAATGGGGAATTCTTCTGAGTCAATCTAGTCAATGGAGCTACAATAGAAGAGAACCCCTCCACAAATCGGCGATAATAGCCTGCTAGGCCCAAAAAGCTCCTGATCTCTGTAGCTAAAGTAGGACACGACCAAATCTGAACTGCCTCGATCTTCTGAGGATCAACCTTGATACCCTCTCCGGATACCACATGTCCCAAGAATGCCACGGAATCCAACCAGAACTCACACTTAGAGAACTTAGCATATAGCTTCTGTTCTCGCAAAGTCTGGAGCACAAATTCTCAAATGCTGCTCGTGCTCCCCAGGCTGTGTGAGTAAATCAAAATGTCATCAATGAAGACAATGACAAAGGAATCAATATACGGCATGAACACCCTATTCATCAAGTCCATGAATGCTGCTGGGGCATTAGTCAAGCCAAAGGACATCACTCATAATGGCCATATCTCGTACGAAAAGTAGTCTTCTGAACATCTGAAGCCCGAATCCTCAACTGATGATACCCCGATCTCAAATCAATCTTAGAAAACACACGAGCACCCTACAACTGGTCAAATAAATCATCGATGCGCAGCAAAGCATACTTGTTCTTAATGGTAACCTTGTTCAACTAGCGGTAATCAATACACATCCGCTTGGACCCGTCCTTTTTCTTCACGAATAGAATTGGAGCACCCCAAGGCGATACACTCGGTCTGATGAACCCCTTAGTTAACAACTCCTCAAGCTACTCCTTTAACTCCTTCAACTCTTTTGGAGCCATACGGTACGAAGGAATATTTATAGGCTGGGTTTCTGGAGCTAAATCAATGCAGAAATCAATATCACGATCCAGAGGCATGCTCGGAAGGTCCGAAGGAAATACATCAGTAAACTCTCGAACAACTAGCATTGAATCAATCGTCAGAGACTCGGCGGTGGTGTCCCGCACATAGGCGAGGTAGGCCAGACAACCCTTCTCGACCATGTGTTGAGCCTTCAGGAATGAAATAACCCGGCTGACTGTACTAACTGAGGAACCTCTCCACTCTAGCCTAGGCGACTCTGGAATGGATAAAGTAACTGTCTTGGCATGGCAATCTAGCACGGCATGATAAAGAGATAGCCAATCCATGCCTAAAATAATCTTGAAATCAACCATGTCGAGCAATAGGAGATCCGCTCGAGCCTCAAACCCACAAAATGAAATCACACAGGACCGACAAATCCGGTCTACAACCAGAGAATCGCCCACGGGAGTGGACACATAAATAGGAGAACCCAAGGACTCACGAGGGACATCCAGAAAATGATCAAATAAGACCGAAACATAGGAATAAGTGGATCCTGGATCAAATAACATCGATGCCTCTCTACCACATACTGTAATAATACCTGTGATCACGACGTCTGAGGTCACTGCATCTGATCTGGTCGGGATAGCATAGAATCTAGCTGGAGCACCGGAAGACTGAACCCCGCCAGAATGAACAGGAGCTGGCTGACCTCCCCCTGACTGGCCTCCACCTCTAGGATGACCCCTGCCGACCTGTCCCCCACCTCTAGGTGGCCTGACGGATGGTTCTGGACCCATAGGCTGAAACTCCTGCTGCACCGCTTTGCCCCGAAATCTGGGACAATGCCTCTTCATATGACCTGGATACCCACACTCATAACAACCTCCGGGTATCATAGCATGTTGCCCCGAAGAGGAACCCTGAATGGTCGGAGAGCAATGTGTACCCTCTAGCATAGCATTGAAGTAGGGACTGGGGAATCTCGGATAACTGGGATAACTACTGGGTGAACTCTGAATGGCTGGAGGGCGGTAGGAACGCTCTGGCATGGCGCTGAAATGAGCCCTCGCTGGAACACCTCGGGGAGGTGGTGGGGGTGCTGAATATGGAGGCCTGTTGGGCTGACCTCTACTGAACTGACCTCTGCCCCTAACTGGGAACCTCTGAAATCCCTGGAGAATCTGCCTCTCTTGTCCTGCTAACCCTGCTCTCTGCCTCTCCATCGATAGCCCTCAATCTGACGAGCTATCTCGACCACCAACTGATAGGGAGTCCCCATCTCCACCTCTCGGGCCATGTTGACCCTAATACCGGAGTGCAGCCCTGCTATAAATCTCTGCACTCTCTCAGCATCAGTAGGCAATATCATAAGTGCGTGGCGAGACAACTCAGAGAATCTAGCCTCATAATCTGTCACTGACATCTGTCCCTGCTCTAGCTGCTCGAACTGATATCGCAGCTCCTCTCTCTCAGAGGGTGGGATATACCTGTCTAGAAAAATCTGAGTGAACTGCTCCCAAGTAATGGGAGGAGAATCTGCTGGCCTGCTGAGAATATAGGACTGCCACCATCTGCGAGCTCTGCCCTCTAGATGGAAGGTAGTGAAGTCCACTCCATGTGACTCTAATATCCTCATATTGTGCAGCCTATCCCTGCACCTGTCAACAAAATCCTGGGCATCCTCGCCCCACTCACCCCCGAAGACTAGAGGGTGAAATCGAGTCCATCTATCCAATAACTTCTACGGATCACCGTCCACAGCTAGTCTGGGCTTAGGTGCTGCTGCTACAGGCTGGGCCCCACCCACGGGCAGTGTACCCGGGGCATGATGTAATGCTGATGCCTGACCTGCAGCCTGGGCGGTAGGAGTCTAGGCCCCCCTCCCGCCTGAGATGTGGCAGGATCTGCCGGAAATAAATCGGCCGAGGACATGGTGTCCATGACCGCATCATATGGCCCATGATCTCTTGGAATCCTGGCGCCGTCATAAAGTCCACCGGAGCAGAACCTGTTGGGGGCACCTCACCCTGCTCCTCTATAGTAGGGTCCTCTGGTGGTAGTATGACTGGAATAGCTCGGGGACGCCCTCGTCCCCTACCTCAGGCTGGTGCCCTCTCCCGACCTCTACCACGGCCTCAAATAACGGGGGTAACGGCCCCACCCAGGTCTGGAATATCGGATGCACGCGTCCTCACCATCTTTGAGAGAATAGAAGAATGAAATTTAGTAAACCATTGACTGCACGATAGAATAAAAATAAGGAGAGGTTTTCCTAACACCCTACAGCCTCCCGAAGATAAGTACAGACGTCTCAATACTGATCCGCAAGACTCTACTAGGTTTTCCCGTGACTTGTGAGACCTACGTGAACCTAGTGCTCTGATACCATGTTGTCACGACCCAAAATACTAACTCAGGTCGTGATGGCGCCCAACACCGGGGTTAGGCAAGCCTACACTTAAATTACTAAGGATTCCTCCCATGCTTGGTTAAACATCCCAATACGTGCCAAGTTTTAAACTTCAAAATCATTAGTTGAAAAAAATAGCAAGCCATTTTTTTTTACCAAAAGCAGTCAAAAACAGGAATGATCCAATATATATATACAGACCCACAAACCAAAATAACAACTACGTGTGTCCCAGGAACTAGTGTCACAAGTCGTACGGGCATACTAACCGAATATACAAACATAATATACAATCCCACAGTCTGAATAAATAGACGAGAAATAAGCAAAAGAAAACTCCATGGTGCTGCCGAGGATCGTCAGGAGAAGAAGCTCACCATGAAGTCGGGTCCAACTAAGATCAGAATCGAGCTCCAGTCTGATAACCAGATGCACCAGCCTCAGAACCTGTACAATTAAGTACAGAAGTGCAACATGAGTACATAAGCAAATATATACCCAGTGAGTATCCCGCCTAACCTCGAAGAGGTAGTGACGAGAGGTCGACTTGACACTCACTAAGTTCAAACAAAGTGATTAGCAAGATATAACATCAGTAACAGACATACAAGGATGGTAAAAGCAGTAAACATTTAAAATAACAATAATTCAAATAAATACTGGAAGTAAATATACAATTTCTACTTCATTATTATTCTCTTTCCTTTAAAAATATATATTTGAACACTCAAAATCCATAAAAGAATTCTTAACAATTTAACATCCGCATACAGGATAAGGACAACCGGCCTGAGCCATCATAATGATCATATCTCTGCAGCACCGAGGGTCGAACGGCCCGAACCATAATATATATCTTTCAATCTCGCCGTGGCGTACGACCCACTCCTATGAGAGTGGGGGAAATAACACTCCGCTCGCAGAATGTAAATGTNAATAATAGTCGCTACGTACGGACTCTCGTCACTTTGTACGTACGTAGCCCCCACAATTATCACATATACTCTCTCTGGTTCACAATAAGTGTCCGGTTTCCTTTTTCATTTTGGTTCAAAATAAGTGTCCAGTTATGTTATCAAGAAAAAATTCAATTTGTTTTTACTTTTTTACCCTTATGTGCATATCTCTAAAAAACTTTTCCCACTCCTCACTATAATTATGTGACCAATACTTTAATAAGGGTAGTTTAGTCATACTAGGTATTTTTGCATAGGATTTGGTAGTTTCTAATGGGCGTGCTAAAAGGAAACTGGACACTTATTGTGAACCGGAGGGAGTAGCATTTGAATCACCTAGGGAGACAGTTTCCCCCTTACAAGGTTAGAAAGGAGACTCACCTCGTGTCGAATCTACTCCCCGGACCAAGAACGCGCCCGAAACTCTGAACTCTACACCCGAGGACTCGAAACTAGCCAAATGTTATACAAATTCATCAATTTATGTTCAAAGTATGTAAATCCTCCTACTACTAAGTCAAATTCTCCATTCTCGAAGAAATCCTAAAATCCAATCCCGGGCCTGCATACTCGGATTCCAAAAACTTTCGAAGGAAACACTCACCCATAGCCTAAGGATCATTAATATACGATTTTTGAATGATTTCATATCCAAGTCACGGGTAATCTTTAAATTCTCGAAGGTCCTAGGTTACTACCCAAATTCCTAAATTTTCACTAATTAAATAGTTAAATTCCACTAAGAACGCATGCATTAACTAACTCTAGGATAGCGTCTACTTACCTTTCAGTGGTTGGGTCGTTGGGCCATTTTACCAAGCTCTCAAGGTGTTCTAATGGAGGAAGAAATGAAGAAATAATGAAGAATCCCGTATTTAAGAAACACATTGTCTGATAGTGGTTCCGCACCTGCGGCTCGAGGACCGCACCTGCGAGCAAATGCTCGCACCTGCGGAAATGGACGAGGAAGCCTGGGCTCGCACCTGCGGAGAGGAGACCGCACCCGCGACTCCGCTCCTGCGGAACTTTGTCCGCACCTGCGAGAAATGGGCTGACCGCTGGGGGTCGCACTTGCAACAGGGCAACCGCACCTGCGATCACACCAGAACAGGTGCACCAGCAGCTATTCCAGCTGGTTTTGGTCTCGTGTGGTGTCCGGGAGGAACCTTGGCCCACCCGAGCCCCCGTCCAAATATAATAACAAGTCCTAAATCATCATGCAGACTCGCTCGAGCATTCGGAACACCCAAAACAACACTAAAACTCAAAATCACCTCAAAACCCCTAGAACCAAACTTAGGAACTTTAAGTTTTCTTGACTTCGCTAACAACGCGCCGAACCGACCTACACTACTTGGAATGACACCAAATTTTGCAGGCAAGTCACAAATGACATAACGAAACTACTCTCGGTCCCAGAATTCTGTTCGGACCTCGATAACTCAAAAATACATCCCAAACCACAATAGGAACCTAAGGAACTCTTATTTCAATATTGGGCGCTGAAACGCTCCCGGGTCATCCAAAACCCATTCCGAACATACGCCCAAGTCTGAAATCATCATACGAAGATAGCGGAACCATCGAAACTCGATTCCGAGGTCGTTTAATAAATGTTGACCGAAGTCAAACTTGACTTTAAAGGCCAACCTTAAGGAACCAGGTGTTCCTATAGCACTCTAAACATTTTCAAATCCCGGACCACTCGCCCCTGCAAGGCATAAATCACAATAAGCCGCTATGGAAATTTTCATTTAGGGGAATGGGGTCCGATAACGTAAAATGACCGGTCGGGTCGTTACACCACGTCGCCG
Organism: Nicotiana paniculata; assembly: GCA_005239505.1. Taxonomy (NCBI): domain Eukaryota; kingdom Viridiplantae; phylum Streptophyta; class Magnoliopsida; order Solanales; family Solanaceae; genus Nicotiana; species Nicotiana paniculata. Next base: position 51,654 of record ML356151.1, on the reverse strand, counting down.
CCGCCCAGCTGTCGACGCGCCGTCGCCGCTGCCATAGTCGCGCCTCACCTTCCCCACCTCCTAAAAATTCTAGGTTTGAATTACAACTTATGCCTTTTGTGTATAAATCTAATGTTTTGTTTATTAGCTATGAATTAGTTCAATTTATTAGTGTTTCAATTGATTATTTAACATTGTATTTTATAGAAATCTAGGGTTTAAGTCTTGTTTTAATTGAATTGATTACATATGGTATAAATTGAATGTTTGAGTTTGTATTTTATTGAATAGTTTAGTTAGAATTGAATTATTAACTTTGTATTGTCTTGAATAGTTTAGTTAGAATCTAGGGTTTAAGATTAGTTCTTGTGAATCGAACTTTTAGGGTATGGGTTGAATTTTTAGGATATAATCTTAACTTTTAGTTTATGTTTAAACTCGTAAGATATAAATTGAACTTTTAGTTTATGTTTAAACTCGTAAGATATAAATTGAACTTTTAGTTTGTGTTTAAACTCCTAGGAGATGAATTGAACTTTTAGTTTTTAGGTTTTGTTCTTGTGAATTGAACTTTTAGGATATGAATTGAACTTGTAGGATATAAATTGAACCTTTTGTGTATGGGTTGAATTTTTAGGATATAAATTAAACTTTTAGTTTATGTTTAAACTCATAGGATATGAATTGAACTTTTAGTTTTTAGGTTTTGTTCTTGTGAATTGAACTTTTAGGATATGAATTGAACTTGTAGGATATAAATTGAACTTTTAGTTTATGTTTAAACTCGTAGGATATGAATTGAACTTTTAGTTTTTAGATTTTTTTTTCGTGAATTAAACTTTTAGGATATAAATTGAATCTTTTGGATATGAATTAATTTTTTTAGGGTATAAATTGGACTCTTAGTTTATTATTAATTATATTTAATATAATTTAATTGTTGGTGTAATTAGGAAAAAAATAATTATCTTGAATTAACTAAAAAAGATTTAATTAATTTATAATTGTATAATAAATTAATTTATACTTGTTTTACTTTTAGAGATGGAACATCGTACTTGGATGTACAACAGGAATTATCCTAATCGGTGGGAATTGCGGGAGAATTTTGTAGAAGGTGTTGATGACTTTATTAGACATGCAATGTCACTTCCACCATACTAAAGTGAAGGAGTAATTAGGTGCCTTTGTGTCAGGTGCGACTATGAAGTTTAAAAAACCGGAGGAAGTTAAGCTTCATCTTTATAGGAAAGGGTTTATAGACAGCTACTTTGTGTGGACTAATCATGGAGATATCGATGGTAGCCGTGGGATATTTCACAACATGGTTGTTGGTGGAAGTAGTAGGTCGGTGGAGAATACAAATCTTGATTCTAGAATTCAGGATATGGTTGCGGATGCTTTTGGGATGCACTTCAGGGGTGAGCCCAATGAAAATGTTGAACAAACACCTAATGGTGACGCAAAAATTTTTATGAACAGTTAGAGGAAGCTAGTCGTCCACTACGTGAAGTAAGTCCGCGTTTTGAGCTGTCTGTTACAGTTAGATTACTAAGTATCAAATCTGATTGGAATATTTCTCAAGCAGTCATGGACTCTTTCATTGACCTTATGAGTGTACTAGTTGACCCTAATATCAACTTACCTGGTGATTTCTATAAGGAAAAGAGATTGGTTTCTAAGTTAGGACTTTCGTCAATGAGAATTGATTATTGTGAAGATGGTTGCATGTTATATTATAAAGATGATGCAACTTTTGACAGTTGTAAATTTTGCGAAAAGCCTCGTTTCAAGAGGCTTTCCAGCGGGAATATGGTTGCTATCAAGGCGATGCATTATTTACCTCTTACACCTAGGTTAAATAGGTTATATGCGTTGATGAGTTCTACTGTTCATATGAGATGACACTTTGAAAATAGAAGATCACCTGGTGTTATGTGTCATCCTTCAGATGGAGAAGCTTGGAAGCACTTTGATAGGACATATCCAAATTATTCTAGTGAACCAAGAAACATTCGATTAGGTCTGTTTGCGGATGGCTTCATGCCTTTTTCTATATCTGCGACACCATATTCATGTTGGCATGTCTTTCTTACCCCTTATAATCTACCACCCGAGTTGAGTATAACTAGTCCATATATATTATTATTCCCGGTCCACGTAATTCGAAAAGTTTGATTGATGTATATTTGCAATCTTTGATTGATGAACTAAAATGTCACGACCCAAAATCCTAACTTAGGTCATGATGGCGCCCAACAGCGGGGTCAGGCAAGCCAACACTCAATTTACTACGGGTTCTTTCTTATTTGATTAAGCATTTCAACATATACCAAGTTTTAAAGCTTATAACATAAATCGAAAAGGATCATTAGCCAGTTTAAATCAAAAGCGGTCATAAGGAGGCGTGAGCCAACATACATACAGACCTGTAATCCATAATAACTACCACATGTGTGTTCCAGGAACTAGTGTCACAAGTCCTACGGGCATACTAACAGAATATACAAAAGATATAATATACAGTCCCACAGTCTGAAAGAAATAGATGGGAAATAAGCGAAATAAACTCCATGGTTCTGCCGAGGATCGTCAGGAGAAGCAGCTCACCGTGAAGTCAGGTCCAACTGTAATGAGAATCGAGCTCCGGTCTTATAACCAGATGCACTAGCCTCAGAACCTGTACAATTAAGTACAGAAGCGTAGCATGAGTACATAAATAAATATGTACCCAATGAGTATCCCGTCTAATCTCGAAGAAGTAGTGACGAGAGGTCGACTTGACACCCACTAAGGTTCAGCAGTATAATTTAACTGAATATGATGAAAACGGTAGGCATGTTGATGCGAGACTAAATTGCATAGTTTAACATGTGATATACCTTACATTTTATGCGCATTAATGATAAAATTACACTTGTTATGTGCTTAATGGAGTTTATTTTATGTGTAGGTGAATTGGAAATGGAAACGGAGCTAAAGGGATGCAAATACGTCAAAAATACGCAAAAGGAGACGCCCGGGCGATAGCCGGGCGTTTGCCCCTAAAGCCAGGCCCCCCTGGCGTTAGGGGGGCGTTTACCCCATAAATCCTGCCCCCCTGGCATTAGGGGGGCGTTAGGGCCATAACGCCAGGCCCCCCTGGCGTTAGGGGGGCGTTAGAGCCCAAACGCCAGGGGTCTCCAGTGTCGCCCAAGTCCGAGTTTGACGAGTTTAAGTGTTTCCCAAGTGAAATAGAAGTCTCCTACACGGTTAGGGTTCGCCCTAAACCTATAAATAGCCTCCTAAAACACAAATAAG
>ML356151.1:0-48306 GCA_005239505.1 Nicotiana paniculata | reverse complement strand
AATTCACCAACGGGGGAAACCATTACCTTAGACCTTTAATATTATTGTTTACATTAAATTGTTAGATTAATTACTAGTTGATTATTTTGTGAGTAGAATTAGTTAAACAACACAACTTGATATTCAAAAGTCTTGAGAAACTTGATTAAACACCAGTTTAGTATTTAATAAACTCAATTGATACGTTCAATTCTTCGTGGGATCGACTTTGGGCTTAATACCCCAGATTTATATTTGCAACGCCCGTTTAGTCTTTATAGAAGACATAGTTGAGCGTGATCATATGTAAAGGTAGTAAAGCAACAAATATATATAAGGCACTAAAATCCAAGTAAATGTTGGAAGTAAATAAACAACTACTACTTCATCTGTGAGACCCCATGTGTTTTTTTCTCTCTTCTCTTACGTAATATACGTAACGTGGCGTGGTTATATAAGGTATATATGATTGGGTATAGCACATTGATATAATAAGACTGAAAATGTGTGGTAATATCAAGGAACAAAACTAAAGTTTTAGGTCAAAGGAATCCCTTAAACAAAGGTTCGTGGTTAAAGAAATGACTCGGGTAGCACCCCGCGCGTTCGGAAGGTTTAAGTTAACTTGCACCTGCGGGATAAGACTAAGAGTGTATAATATGCTAAGAATAATGTGTTATGAGGTATTATAATATCACACTGGTCACATGTTAATTTTTGGAGTCAAGCAAGTTGCGAAATAAAGGTCGGCAAAAGTTATTGTAAATTTCTCTAATAAATTTTCTAAACTTTGGGTCAAATGTATCAGATCATTTATCCCAATATATAAATAGTTATGGGACCCACAACCTACCGAATCGAAGGTCTACGAGTCTAGTTCGTAACCCAAAAAAGCTCATATCAAACCGACATCGGAGTAAGAAGTTATGACTGTTTTACCACGGACTGTCCAGGCTGAAACCGGGTCGCGAACCGGGTCGGGTCAAACAAGTAGTATAAGTCGAAAAATACGACTTTTAAGACCCCAAAACATTTCATCTTAGTCCCAAAACAGTGAGAAAGCTGAAGAGAGGGTTCCATGGTGTTCTTGAGTGATTAAGGTGCGTTTTTAATGATTTCTATCGTTAAAGTTTGCCCCCCTGCCTAGAAACAATCTCTACGCTTTGCAATCTTTTTCCCCTTCTATTAGTTGTGTTTGGAGCTATTTTTGGAAGATAGGAATTTTTTGTTCTTGCTAGTTCTTCAAGATTTATACTTGGTTTGCCAAGGTAATCATCTTCGGACTCTTTTATGATCGTTTTTATAAAGTTCTACGGATGTTTCGTCAAGTTAGGGGCATATGGAAAATCTGCCGATTTAAACTCAATTATGAACTGTTTATAGTTGCGTATAAGCTGAATATATATAGTGTTTTCGAAGATTAGGACGTAAGGAACAACGTTTGTGAAGGAACTACTGGCATTCAGACGTTCGTTGGAAAGGTATGTTAAGGCTAAGCTCTGTCCTTCCTTTTAGCACGAATTCTGGGAAATTCCTAAGACGCCAAATGTGGTATTTTACTATTCTATTGCTAGGAAGACCTTCTGAGAAAGGCATTGGGATCGTAGCTGAAGTATTTTTATGATGCTATTAGGTTGATATTCCACTCGTTCGGTTAAATAGGGTATTCGACATCTATATATGTCATTTTGTCGGCTTTCTTAACTATATGTCCATATATATAAATTCTTATTCGTATTTGGGTTCTGTGACTTCAAAATAAAGGCATTTAGTATTTGCGATCAGTCATTCTTCCTTGTTAAAGTGTATTTTAAAAATCTCTAAAGTGATACTCGATTTCCAAAAAAATCTCAAATATAATTTTTATGTTTAAACTACTAAAACACTTGATTTTTGAAATACTTTCTTTTACTAATTATCAAGAAATCAGGTATAAGGACTAAGTGAAGCACCTTAAGCTTTTTATGAACATCTTCAGAGTTAAGTTATCTTTCTAAAAGTCGAGTTAAGTTTTCAAGCTTATAAAAAAGAAACATAGGAGGTTCCACGAGACATTTGTATGCAATATGAAGGTGATTATGAGATTATGAGAATAAGAGTACCAATGAGCCAAGATTGGATAAGTTCTTGTTATGGCCTATTATGTGCATTCAAAGTTCATATCATACATGGCATATTATGCATGGACTTCGAGCTATAATCGGAGGTAAGGAGCCTATTTTCCCGAAAGACTATATATTTTGTACAGATGGCCATAAGTTGGCAATATGATACCGGTTAACTATCGGGAGAGACCGCCATTGCTAGAATTTGCTTTGGTATGTCATGCATTTGCATCAATATATATGTATTCACGACATACGATTACACGAGCTTACCATGTATATTTGATTACTATGAGGTCGGATGTCGGCCATGGAGGCTATCAAAGTTTCAGTGTCAGGTGGTATCTCTATTACCCTTTTTACATCAGCTATGTATGATTCTACTTTCTGCCTTACATACTAGTAAATTTTTATTCGTACTGATGTCCCGTTGCCTGGGGACACTTATTTTTGTTTTGTGCGTGCAGGTCTAAGTAGGGACTCTGATCGACCCCTCCCCTAGGATTTCGGGGTTCAGCTGTGAGTTGGTAAGCTCCACCTCTTCCTGGAGCTTCCATAGGATGGTTACTTTTGTTGTATAGTTTGGGTATAGTCGGGGCCTTGTTCCGACAACGCTTATGACACTCTTAGAGGATATTGTGGACATAGTATTCTGGGTTTCTTTTTGCAGCTTTTAGTCTCCAGCCCATAGGCTTGGCATGTATATATATGTGCGTAGGCATGTATGTCTTCAGTAGCGGACTCGTCGGCTAGCTAGTACTTTATTATTTTGGCTTGTCTACCTTTGTTTATATGGCTTATTGTTATTCAGGTCATGACCTTAACGGCCCAGACTTAGTATTTCAGATGTTGTGCTGCCCGATCTGTTGGGCCCCCAGTTTAGTTAGCTAGTATGTTTAGTGGCTAACTCGATCGAATACAGTATCGAGTGTCAGTCGTGCCTCCCCTAGTTTGGGGCGTGACATCATCTTCCCCCAAATATCTATCAGATCAATATCCTTGAATTCAGTAAAAATTTATCATGCGCACACGGGATAAGGACAACCATCCTGAGCCATAAATAATCATGTTTGTACACTGCCGAGGGTCGAACGGCCCGAACCATAAGTGCATCTTTGCCATAAAATAACCATATCTATGCACTGTCGAGGGTCGAACGGCCGAACCATAAGTGCATCTTTCAATCCGCCATGGCATACGGCCCGCTCCCATGAGAGTGGGGGAAATGACACTCTGCTCGCAGAATGTAAATTGCAAAGCGGTCACATGCACACACAATATTATTTTTAAATTACTTTTCAGTGAAAAATCCTTAAAATTTCTCTAATTCCATGATCTCAGGGAAATAAGCCGCATGTAACATTAATTCATTAAGAATATAGTTCATTTAAAGGAAAACACAAGGCATGATTTGGGCCTAACTATCCGGACATAATAATAGTAGCAGCTATGTACGGACTCTCGTCACTTTGTATGTACGTAGCCCCCCACAAACATCACACATAGCATTTAAATCACCTATAGGGACAATTCCCTCTTACGAGGTTAGAAAGGAGACTCACCTCGTGTCAAATCTACTTCCCGAACCATGAACGCGCCCGAAACTCCAAACTCGTCTCCCAAGGACTCGAAACTAATCAAAAGTTACGTAAATATATCAAATTATACTCAAAGCATGGAATTTTCCTACTTATTTAGTCAATTCATCATTCTTGAAGAAATCCCAAAATCCAGCCCCGGGCCCACATGCTCGGATTCTGAAAATTCTCGAAGGAAACACTCCCCCAGTACCTAAGGATCATTAACATATGATTTTTGTATGATTTCATAGCCAATTCACGGGTAATTCTCTAAATTTGTATAAAACCTAGGTTTTTACTCTAACCCTTGAATTTCCACTAATTAGTGAGTTAATCTACCTAAGAATCCAAGTATTAGACTAAGTTCATGGTAGGAATTACTTACCTCAAAATGGCTGGGTCGTTTGTCTCTCTTGCATGCTCAAAATCACCCCAAGGAAGAAGAAGAATGCCCAAAAATGGCTTAAGTCCCGTTTTTAAAACACACTGACCAGCCGTGGTTTCGCACCTGCAGCTCAAGGACTGCACCTGCGATCTCGCACCTGCGAGCAATAGCTTGCACCTGCGGAAAATGGGACAAGGGCCTGGGCTCGCACCTGCGGGCAGGAGTCCGCACCTGCGGGAAAGGGCCCGCACCTGCGAGAACTGGGTAGCCCACCTAGGCGTCGCACCTATGAGGCTGGGAACGCAGGAGCGGTCCCGCACCTGCGATTGGGCAACCGCACCTGCGGTCACACCAGAACAGGTGCACCATCAGTTGCTACAGCTGGTTTTCGACCTCGTTTGGTGCCCGAGAGGCACCTAGGCCCACCCGATCCCCTGTCCAAATATACTAACAAGTCCCAAATCATAATACGGACTCGCTCGAGCCTTTGGAACACCCAAAACAACGCTAAAACTCAAAATCACACCTCAATCTAGCACGACATGATAAGGAGATAGCCAATCCATGCTTAGAATAACCTCAAAATCAACCATGTCGAGCAATAAAAGGTCCGCTCTGGTCTCGAACCCATAGAAATGATCACAAAAGACCTATAGATCTGGTCTACCACCACAGAATCGCCCACAGGAGTGGACACGTATATAGGAGAAACCAAGGACTCACGAAGAGCATCCAGAAAATGAGCAAATAATGTTGAAACATATGAATAGGGGGATCTTGGATCAAATAATACTGAAGCTACTCTACCACATACTGAGATAATACCTGTGATCACGGTGTCTGAGGACACTGCATTTGATCTGGCCGGAATGTCATAAAATCTAGCTGGAGAACCGGAAGACTGAGCTCCACCAGGGTGAACAAGAGCTGACTAACCTCCCCCTGACTGACCTCCACCTCTCGGACAACCCCTGCCGACCTGTCCTCCATCTCTAGGTGGCTGGACTGTTGGTGCTGGACCCATCGGCCGATAACCCTGCTGCACAGTGTTGCCCCGAAACCTTGGACAATGCCTCCTCATATGAACTGGCTCCCCACACACGTAACAACTTCCAGATACCATGGCATGCTGCCCCGAAGAAGAACCATGAACGGCTGGAGAGCGATGTGAGCCCTCTAGCATAGCACTGAAGTAGGGGCTGGAGGGTCTCGGATGATTGGGAAAACCACTGGGTGAACTCTGAATGGCTGGAGGACGGTAGGAACACTTTGGCATGGAGCTGAAATGAGGCCTCGCTAGAACACCTCGGGGAGGTGGTGGAGGTGCTGAATATGAAGGCATGCTGGGCTGACTACTGCTAAACTGACCTCTTCCCCTAACTGGGGCACCTCTGAAATCTCCGGAGAATCTAGCCCTCTTGTCCTGCTGCCCCTGCTCCCTGCTCCTCGACTGATACCCCTCGATCCTTCGAGCAATATCTACCATGAGCTGATAAAGAGTACCCATATCCACCTCTCGGGCCATGGTGGCCCTAATACCTGTATGCAACCCATCCACAAACCTCTGCACCCTCTCGTATCAGTAGGTAGTATCATGAGTGCATGGCGAGACAACTCTGAAAATCTGGCCTCATAATCTGTCACTGACATCTGCCCCTTCTCTAGCTGCTCAAAATGATACCGCAGCTCTTACCTCTCAGAGGGTGGGATATATCTATCCAAAAACATCTGCGTGAACTGCTCTCAAGTGACAGGAGGAGAATCTGCTGGCCTACTAAGAATATAGGACTTCCACCACCTACGAGCTCTGGCCTCCAACTGGAAGGTAGTGAAATCCACTCCATGGACTCTAGTATCTCATGTTGTGAAGTATGTCCCTGCACCTGCCCACAAAATCCTAGGCATCATCGCCTCGCTCACCTCCAAAGACTGGAGGGTGCAATCGAGTCCATCTATCCATCATCGCCTCGCTCACCTCCTCGTCCTTCTCCTCTATGATAGGATCCTCTGGTGGTGGTACAAAGGAATATCTCTGGGACACCCTCGTCCCCTACCTTGAGTCGGTGCCCTCCCCCGGCCTCTGCCACAGCCTCAGACGGCGGGGGTAGCGGCATCTCCCGAGTCTGGAACATCGGATGCGCGCTTCCTCACCATCTGTGAGAGAATAGAAGAATGATATTTAGTAAACCATTGACTGCACGATAGAATAAAAATAAGGAGAGGTTTCCTAACACCCTATAGCCTCCTGAAGATAAGTATAGACGTCTCTGTACCAATCCTCAAGACTCTATTGGGTTTTCCCGTGACTCATGAGACCTATGTGAACCTAGAGCTCCGATACCATGTTATCACGACCCAAAATCCTAACTCAGGTCGTGATGGCGCCCAACAGCGGGGTCGGGCAAGCCAACACTCAATTTACTATGGGTTCTTTCTTATTTGATTAAAAATTTCAACATATACCAAGTTTTAAAGCTTATAACATAAATCAAAAAGGATCATTAGCCAGTTTAAATCAAAAGTGGTCATAAGGAGGCGTGATCCAACATACATACAGACCCGTAATCCATAATAACTACCACGTGTGTGTGCTAGGAACTAGTGTCACAAGTCCTACATGCATACTAACAGAATATACAAAAGATATAATATACAGCCCCACAATCTGAAAGAAATAGATGGGAAATAAGCAAAAGAAACTCCATGGTGCTGCCGAGGATCGCCAGCAGAAGCAGCTCACCGTGAAGTCAGGTCCAACTGTAATCAGAATCGAGCTCCGGTCTGATAACCAGATGCACCAGCCTTAGAACCTGTACAATTAAGTACAGAAGTGTAGCATGAGTACATAAATAAATATGTACCCAGTGAGTATCCCGTCTAATATCGAAGAAGTAGTGACGAGAGGTCGACTTGACACTCACTAAGGTCCAGCAGTATAATTTAACAGAATATGATGAAAACGGTAGGCATGTAAAGGTAGTAAAGCAACAAATATATATAAGGCACTGAAATCCAAGTAAATGATGGAAGTAAATAAACAACTACTACTTCATCTTCCCCCAAATATCCATCAGATAAATATCCTTGAATTCAGTAAAAAATTTGTCATGCGCACACGGGATAAGGACAACCGGCCTGAGCCATAAGATAATCATGTCTGTGCACTGTCGAGGGTCGAACGGCCCGAACCATAAGTGCATTTTTGCAATAACATAGCCATATCTATGCACTGCCGAGGGTCGAATGGCCCGAACCATAAGTGCATCTTTAATTCTGACGTGGCGTATGGCCCGTCACATGCACACACAATATTCTTTTTAAATTACTTTTCAGTGAACAATTCCTTAAAATTTCTCAAATTTCATGATCTCGGGGAAATAAGCCGCATGTCATTTAATTCATTAAGCACATAGTTCATTTCAAGGAAAACTCAAGGCATGATTTGGGCCTAACTACCCGGACATAATAATAATAGCTGCTACGTATGGACTCTCATCACTTCGTACGTACTTAGCCCCCCAAAACATTACACGTAGCATTTAAATCACCTACGGGGACAATTCCCTCTTACGAGGTTAGCAAGGAGACTCACCTCGTGTCAAATCTACTTCCTGAACCAAGAACGCGCCCGAAACTCCAAACTCATCTCCCAAGGACTCGAAACTAATCAAACGTTACGTAAATATATCAAATTATTATCAAAGCATGGAATTTTCCTACTTATTTAGTCAATTCATCATTCTTGAAGAAACCCCAAAATCCACCCCCGCACCCGCATGCTCGGATTCTGAAAATTCTCGAAGGAAACACTCACCCATAACCTAAGGATCATTAATATATGATTTTTTTTTTATGATTTATAGCCAATTCACGGGTAATTATCTAAATTTTTATAAAACCTAGTTTTTTACTCTAACCCTTGAATTTCCACTAATTAATGAGTTAATCTACCTAAGAATCCAAGTATTAGACTAAGTTCATGGTAGGAATTACTTACCTCAAAATGGTTGGGTCGTTTGTCTCTCTTGCATGCTCAAAATCACCCCAAGGAAGAAGAAGAATGCCCAAAAATTGGCATATGTCCCGTTTTTAAAACACACTGCCTAGCTGTGACTTTGCACATGTGGCTCAAGGACCGCACATGCGGTCTTGCACCTGCGAGCAATAGCTCGCACCTGCTGAAAATGGGACAAGGACATGGGCTCGCACCTGCGGGCAGGAGTCCGCACCTGCGGGAAAGGGCTCGCACCTGCGAGAACAGGGAAGCCCACCTGGGGGTCGCACCTGCGAGGCTGGGACCGCAAGAGAGGTCCCGCACCTGTGACTAGGCAACCACACCTGCGGTCACACCAGAACAGGTGCACCAACAGTTGCTTCAGCTGGTTTTTGGCCTCGTTTGGTGCCTGAGAGGCACCTGGGCCCACCCAAACCCCCGTCCAAATATACTAAAATGTCCCAAATCATAATACGGACTCGCTCGAGCCTTCGTAACACCCAAAACAATGCTAAAACTCAAAATCACACCTCAAAACCCCTAGAATCAAACTTAGGAACTTTAAGTTTCTTGAATTTGCTAATAATGCGCCGAACCAACCTATACTACTCGGAATGACCCCAAATTTTGCAGGCAAGTCATAAATGACATAACGGGACTATTCCCGATCTCAGAATTTTGTTCGAACCTCAATAACACAAAAATATGTCCCAAACCACAATATGAACTTAAGGAAACTTTTATTCCGATATTGGGCGCCGAAATGCTCCCGGTCATCCAAAACCCATTCCGAACATACTCCCAAGGCCAAAATAATCATAAAAAGCTACCGGAACCATTGAAACTTGATTCCGAGTTCGTTTACTAAAAATGTTGACCAAAGTCAAACTTGGACAAAACGACCAACCTTAAGGAACTAAGTGTTCCAATATCGCTCTACTCACTTCTGAATCCCGAACCATCCATCCCGGCAAGTCATAAATCATAATAAGCCATTATGGGAAGTTTCATTTAAGGGAACGAGGTCCGATAACGCAAAATGACCGGTCGGGTCGTTACATAAAAAAATTGTGGTATGATGGTGTTGAAACATATGACATATCAACCAAGCCCAATTTCAATTTGCGTGCTAATTTAATGTGGACTATTAACGATTTTCCCGCGTATGGAATATTGTATGGGTGGATGAATTCTTGGAAGCTAGCTTGTCCTAACTGCATGGAAAATAGTAAAGTGCTCACTTTGAATAATGGCCGAAAGCAATCATGGTTTTATTGTTACCATCAATTCTTTCCTGATGATCATGAGTTTAAGAGGATGAAAAATGCATTCAAAAAGAATAAATTGGAATATGATTCTCCACCTCTGATACTTTCAGGTGAGGAAATTTGGGAGAGGGTCCAGAACTTCAGTAAAGTTACTGAGGCTCCACCTTATAGATTCCGCGGATGTGGTGTTAATCATAATTGGACGAAATAGAGTATATTTTGGGAGTTGCCTTATTGGAAGGATAATATTCTCCGACACAACCTTGATGTAATGCATATAGAGAAGAATTATTTTAATAATTTGTTCAACACAGTGATGGATGTTTAAGGTAAGACAAAAGATAACCAGAAGGCTAGAATGGACTTACAAGAATACTGCAGGCGGCCTGAATTATACTTGCAGACAGCAAACAATGGTAAGGTGTTCAAGACCAAATTGTTACACATTCACTTTGGAGTAAAGACGACAAATTTGTGATTGGGTTACGAAATTGAAGATGCCTGAGGGTTATGCGTTGAATCTTGGAAAAAAAGTAGATATGGAGGTAGAGAAGTTGAGCCATTTGAAAAGTCATGACTGCCATGTTTTCATGGAGACCTTAGTGCCTATTGCATTTTGTGGTTTGCCTGAAAAAATCTGGAAACCCATCACAGAGATTAGTTTATTTTTCAAAAACTTGTGTTCTACTACATTACGGGAAGAAAACCTACTTTGGATGGATCAGAACATTCGTGTAACTTCTACTAAGATGGAAAAAATATTTTCATGTGGTTTCTTTGATGTGATGGAACACCTTCTAATTCACCTTGTACACGAGGCACGACTTGGAGGGCATGTTCAATGCAGATGGATGTATCCCTTTGAGAGGTAATATTATAAGTTTGATGTAATATTCTATATTATTTGAATGTTCTTGGCTAACATGACATTATATAGGACAATTGTAACGACCCTATCGGTCGTTTTGAGATCTAACGCGTCGTTTGGAAGTTTGGGGCCATGACCAGCGTCATTTCAGGTATCATGACTTGTAGGCATGGTCGGAATTGAATTTTGGAAAGTTCGAAGTCAATTTGGAAAGAAAATTCTCATTTCGGAAGCCTTAGATCGGAAGAATTGGCTAAGATTGGATTTTTGAGTAAACGACCTTGGAATCAGGATTTGAAGGTTCCAGTAGATTCATATGATGATTTCGGACTTGGGCGTATGTTCAGAGCGGGTTTTGGATGACCCGGGAGCGTTTCGGCGCATATTGTGGAAGTTAGTAATTTGGAAGAAATTTCATAAGTCTGGGTAGAAGTGCATTTCAGTGTTATTGATATCCGTTTGGGATTCTGAGTCTGGGAATAGCTCCATATGGTGATTCTGGAGTTAGGAGCGCGATCAGAAGTGAATTCGGAGGTGCGTAGGTCAATTTGGAGTCATTTGGCTAAAGTTAGAAATTTGAAGGTTTTTAAGAAGTCCGACCGGAAGTGTAAATTTAGATATCCGGGTCGGCTTCCGATTCCTAAAGTTGGAGCAGGTCCGTAATATTGAATGTGACTTATGTGCAAAATTTGGCGTCAATCGGACGTGATTTGATATGTTTCGGCATCGAATGTAGAAATTGGGATTTCTTAGTTTCATTAGACTCGAATTGGGCTGTGATTCATGTTTTTAGCGTTGTTTGATGTGATTTGAGGCCTCGACTAAGTCCGTGATATGTTTTGAGACTTGTTGGTATGTTCAGACGGGGTCCCGAGGGGCTCGGGTGAGTTTCGGGGTGGTTTCAGACTATTTCTAAGCCATTTTTAGCTGCTGGTTTTTGGCTACAGCAGTGTGCTATGCGATCGCGGGGAATTGATCGCGATCACAATGAGTAAAATGAGAGAAAATGGCCAGTGAATCGCGATCGCGTAGAGGAAATTTTCTGCTGCACTGACCCGACTTTGGAAGCTTGTATATTGCAATATATAAGGAATTTGGACATGATTCAAAAATAAAAGTTGTATCCCTTTGTGTCTAGTTTTCAGAAAATAAAACTATTTGGCATTTAGAGTTGTTTCCAAAGAGTTATGATTGATAAACTACAGCCTATCCGGGAAGAGTTTGGAAATCGCATTGTGTTGCATAGAGCTGACGTTGGAAGCTTATATCTCGTAATATATAAGGAATTGGGAATTGATCAAAGAATTAATGTTATAACCTTGTTGTCTACTTTTCAAAAAGTCAAACTATTTGCAATTTGGAGTTTCATACAAAAAGTTATGACCATTGTACTAGAGGCTGTCAGGAGGAGCTGGGCATTTGTTCTTCGCGATCGCGAAAGGCAGATTTTGGGTTCACAAAAGTTTTGCTTCGCGATAGTGAAGATTTTCCCGCAATCGCGATGAGTAAATACCTGGGTAGAAGTTATATATCGAAGTTTCAACCATTTTTAGCATATTTGGAGCTATGGAGCTGCGATTGAGGCGATTTTCATCATATGGAATGGGGTAAGTGCTTTCTTCACAATTTTGAGTTAAATACATGAGTATATATGGATTAGAACATGGAAATTAGTGAAAACTTAGGCTTTTGATAGAAAACCTAGAAATTTGTATTTTTGGATTTTGACCACGAATTTGGGCATGAAATTGAAAGAGGATTATATATTTGAGTTCGTAAAGTTATGGGTAATCTTTAGCTTCGAAAAATTTCGGAATCGGAGATTTTTAACTGTTTACTGGCCTGGAATTATAAGTTGTCAACTGAAATGACAAAGATTTAAAGTTTGTAAATGTGGAAGAAGTTGTTATTTCCTGTCACTATTTGTTAATTACCTACGATATCCATGCTTAGTGTCACCCTTGATTTTATTAAATTGACCTCTATCAAGTGTCAAATTCAACCTCTCGTCACTACCTCTTCGAGGTTAGGCGGGATACTTACTGGGTACGCGTTGTTTTCGTACTCATACTACACTTGCTGTGCATTTTTATTGCACATGTACATGTATATCTAGTGGCCCCGCTTGATGTAGTGATTTGGCTGACCTGGAGACTTAGGAGAGATGCTCCCCTCGAGACGACCCGCAGCCATCAGAGTCTTCCTTGGATGTATTGTACTTTCTTTATTGTCCCATTTGTATTCTGGACGATTATTGTAATTCATTTGGTTTGTCTTAGAAACTGCTCATGCACTTGTGACACCGGGTTCTGGGATGACTTTAAGATGTATTTGTCGATTTAATTATTTAAAACATCGTTGTTTACTCAGTAACTTTATTTGATCTTTATATAATAAATAAAAAGTAACGATTTTCAAAATACTAAAATAGGAATTTAATTAACCATTGAGTGTTGGCTTGCCTGACTGTGGTGTCCGGCGCCATCACGACCTTGATGGATTTTGGGTCGTGACAACAATTGGAAAATACAAACAATTTGTTAAGCAGAGGAATAAGATTGAAGGATCTATATGTGAAGTCTATCTTGCAAAGGAAACTACATATTTTTGTTCTTATTATTTTGAAAGTAACGTGCCATGTTCTAGGAATAGGCACACGTTCGAATGTGTGAGTGATCCATTATATCCACCAATGTCCATATTCAATCAATCAGGCTGATGTTCTAAGGATGTTAGAAAGAGAAGTTTGAGTGATATGGAGTACAAGTCAGCTACACTTCATGTGTTGCTAAATTGTCCCGAAGTGATACCATTTCTCAAGTAAGTATTGATTTATTAGTTATATGTAAAATTTACCGTGATTACATATTGATGCAACTAATAAATGATGTGTCACAGTCACTTCGTAGATTTGGCATGATGTTGTATATACGAGATTTGATACGTGGTTCAAACAGTTTTTAAGTGTATATATATATATATATATATATATATATATATATATATTGATTCATAATTTGTGCTAACTTATGAATTTTTTAAACACTATGTAGGTAAATAATCCAAATAATAGTGTAAATCAATTTTTGAAAGATATATCTTGGGGATTTGGGATTCAGGTCACAACAATGTCTAAGTACGTAGTGAATGGTTATAAGTTTCATACAGAGGATTGCTCTAAAAATAAAAATAGCAACAACAACGGGGTGTGGGTTCAAGGTGGTGATGGCAACCAAGTTGGAGATATTGATTATTATGGTATGGTCAAAGAAATATTACACCTAGAATATACAGGTTGGCCATATAAGAAATTGATACTCTTTAGATGCAAGTGGTTTGACCCAAATCCAACAAGAGGAATAAGAGTACACCACCAATACAACATAATTGAGGTTAATCATACGAGGGATTATGATCGCTATGATCCTTTCATAATTGCACATAACGTTAGGCAAGTGAATTATGCTCCTTATCCATTGTGGCAGAATAAGTCCGATTGGTGGGTTGTAATAAAAACTAAGCCTGTAGGTAGGGTGGAAGTCTAGAATGTGTTAGAGGTTGCATATCAAAACGATATCTCCAGTGTTCACCAAATAATGGACGATCAATTAAAAAATAATTTGGAACATCCTGAACGCATATTGGAAGAAGTTGATATAAATGAAGTAACAATTATAGAAAATGAGGGCGAAGAATCAACTGATGAAGCTCAAACAAGTGAGGACGAAGAATTCTCGGACGAGGAACAATACGTCGATGATGATTAAAAAGTTGGTTTTTTAAAGAACTCTCGTTTTATAGCTAGTTTCTTATATGTTTCAATCTAAATGTGTATTATATTATGTAGATGGCGGACAAGGGTCAAGGTAACAATGACCCTACTAGTTCTCGGGGTCGAGAAAAGGGTAGGAAGGGAAAAAGGAGGGTAGAAAATAATAGTCCCTTTTGTCCACCCTTTTTAGATATGTCTATGTATTATTCTCCACCACACGGCTCTACTGAGCTTCCACAAAATCACGAGCCGTACACCTTCATTCAGACACCAGGTCTTCCATCACAGGGCCATAGGACTATACGTCCGATATAGTCCATCTGCCTCACAGCCATCTGCATCGCAGCCAACCAGATCACATCCACATGGATCACATCTCTAGATATCACAGCCACATGGATCGCATCCATCCATGTCACAGCCACTCGGGTCACAGCCATCAGTATCACAGCCACTTGGGTCGCATCCAGCTATGTCGCAGTCATAGGGATCATAACCATCTTCATCATCGACTCCATATATTGCAGGCCTTCACCTGCGAGGAAGTAGATCTGACTCACCTACACCGTCTACACATGCTTCGGATGATGATGACGAGGTAGGGCATTATGATCGATATGGCAGGATCATCATAGTCCCTAGGGTGATGGGTAAGTGTTATTTGTTATTTTTTAGTCTATTTTTGTAACATATTTACTAAGATATTAAGTATTTTTATTGTTAATTGCAGGTTCAATCCGGGTAATAAGACTACGAAGATAATCACCAATGCCATCAGAAAGCTTTATGATGGCCCTTATGCGACTTGGACCGATGGCCCATTCTCGCTGAAGGAGCAAATTTTCAATCAATTTAAGGTATAAATGTTCTTTTAAATAGTTTAATAATTTATATTTATGATGTTTCCATCTAATAGTTAACTTTTGAAATACAGAGCAAGTGTGCATGGGAATACCGCTATAGCGGGAAAGTGGCTGCAATTTTTTATCATAAAGCTCGCAAGAGATTGTCAGATGCTTTCTTAGATGCTAGAAAGAAGAGCAAGAGGCATGGCTGGTTATTTGAGAATTTGTGGAAGTATTTGCAAAGGTAATGACTTACCACAGAGTTCTTAGAGAGGAGAGAAAAAGGAAAGAAAGCTCGCGCATCCGAGAAGGGAGGCTCCTTGAACACTTGAGGTGCAAGCAGCCTAGGGACAATAAAAAGAAGATTGGTACGTAATTGCTTAAATTATTTTACTTTAATAAGTATATCTATTCTGTTTATTAACTAAATTAATTTATTTTCAGGAAAATAAGTATGGGCGTCCAATGTTCCATGATGATCTATTCAAGGAGACGCATATTGTGAAGAAAAAGAAGAAAGAGGAGGATCAAGATAGGTGGGTCGAGGACCGGGCCTCGACTGCATAGGTAAGCTTTTAATTTTCTTTAAGTATTATAATTTACTTTTATAAAAATTTTGAAATACTGATTTAGTTTTAAAATAATATAGGGTCGCTACCAAACTAACATGGAGGAATTCATCCGTCAGCCAGTTGGTGAATCGGGCGAGCCAACCCAACCTTCAGACAAGGATGCTGAATGAATATGGTTGGAGTCTGTTGGCGGTCCAAAATGGGGGAAGGTATACGGGCTTCCTACTAAAAAATTCCATCGCTATAAGTGTGGAATGCAAGGAATATGGACTTCCTCGCAAGGCAAGCAACTTAATGGGGAGAGCCTCTTCGCTATGTGAGAGACAGTGACAAAACTCATATCCGAGCTAGAAGTGGCCAAGGAAAGAGAAAGGCTTAGAGATGCTCAATTTCGTGGCATGCAAGCTCAGATCAGAACTCTCCTATCTACTGGAGCTTTTCCGTTTCCCCGATCTCGTGAGTCATCGCCAGAGGCTCGACCTGCACGTGATTGTTCCTCCCATCCTCCACGTGATCATTCCTCCCATCCTCCCTGTGATTGTTCTTCCCGTCCTCCAGAATACCCTTCCCTACCGTCTTGTAGATGAAAGTTCATCAGACGGTGATGATGGTGTTGTATAAAATACTCCTTGACTTTTATATACTTTGAACTAGAGAAATAGAACTAGTTTTACTAGTTGTAATAAGTTTTAACTTGGTTTTGGATTTTTATGTTCAATTGAACTTTAATTTGTTAGTTATAATGTATTTATTGAATGTTTTGGTTGTTGTGTTGTTGTTTTTGTTGTTGTTGTTGTTGTTGTTGTTGTGTTGTTGTTTTTTATACTAATTATGTTGTTATTAGGTGTATAGGTATGCTGGCAGGTGGTGTAGCTGCCAAAACAGGCATTTTATGCCAAAATTAAACCTAGGAAAACCGAACAAAGTTGGTCAGTTTTTAATTAAAATAAATATTTATTCAAAAGTACCGTCCAAAGTTAGTCGGTTAATGAACATTGAATTCCCAAAATTCAACATTACCGACCAACCTTGGTCGGTATTTTGCCAGCACAGTTGAGGTTACCGACCAAAGTTGGTCGGTAATGTTTAATTTTAATTATTTTAAAAATATATATTTTCAGTTACCGACCAACGTTGGCTGGTTTTTTTTTATTTTAATAATTAATTAAAAAACATAATTTAGATAAATCGACCAACTTTGGTCGGCAAAATTAAATTAATAAAATATGTTTCCGACCAAAGTTGGTCGGTAGGTAATAAAAAATGTTAGATGGTCGTTTTAAACTACCGACCAACTTTGGTCGGTAAGCCATTCCGACCATCAAAACACCGTCCACACCCTAATAATCGCGTTTTGGTCGGTAATTTTCCATAACCGACCAACCTTGGTCGGTTTTTAGCGGATTTCTAATAGTGCCATGTAAAATAATGTAAGCCGACATGGAGATACGGGAATCTGGATCACCACCCCATTCAACATCAGAGTAAGCTGTGAGCCTAGTTGTTTCAGATGGATTAATGTGCAGTCCAAGGGTGATTGTCTGCATCAAGTAGCGAAGAAGACGCTTGGCATCCTGGGAATGCTTAATAGATGGAAGGTGCATGAAATGGGTAAGCCAGTTGACGGCAAATGATATGTACGGTCTAGTGTTTGTAAGGTATTGGAGATTCACCTATTACCTCTAGATATTCCTTGGCATTTGTAGGAGGTGAACCATTATTAAGTAAGTGTGGTTCAATTGTGGACATAGGTGTTGAGACTCTCTTTGCGTACAGCATGTTGAAACGACTTAAAAGTTCAACTATGAACTTACTTTGAGTGAGAAGAAGACCAGTGTCAAGTGGAACAACTTCAATGTTTAAGAAAAAATGCAAGGGGCCAAGATCCTTCAATGAGAACCTACTGCCAAGCTTCGAGATAACGTCAAGAATCTGAGAAGTTGATGGCCCGATAATAATAATATCATCCACATAGGTGAGAACATATATAAAGGTAGTGGATGAGTTATAAATGAAGAGGGATGTGTCAGAATAAGCTCTTAAAAATCCACAAGAACATAGAAACTGCATGAGCGCATTATACCACGTTCGTAGAGCTTGACGCAAACCATAAATTGGCTTGTGAAGACGACATATATGATTTGAATAGGTAGGATCAATGAAGCCTTGTGGTTGTTTCATGAAAATAGTTTCCTCAAGCTCACTTTCACGACCCAAAATCCACTAGTCATGATGGAACCTAACTCAACCCGCTAGGTAAGCCAACTAATAATTATCCAATTTCAAATATATTTACAAGACAATTAAATGAAAGTAATTTACATAATTCTATACATTTCTCAAGAACCGGTAGTACAAATCATGAGCTGATACGAATAGAGTTTACAAATCGAAGATGAAACAAATACATAGTCTCCCTATTGTAGGTATAATCTTAGGTTGAAAGCAGTGTCGAGCTAACACTAGGTCGGGTCCAATACCAGTATTCTACAACAGTTCGCAACAGTGTAATACAAATAATAAAAAGTGTATCTTAGAAGTAAAATGCTCAACTCGCTCACAGTTCTAGAAGAAAGCATGTTTTTCAAACATCTTAGTGAGAACTCAAATCTTTTCCAAAATACTGAAATACGGGTAAGTTTGAAAACTATGATTTTTCCCAAAATCTTTTCAGCACTAAGTAATATGTTTCATTTTTCTTTACAAATAACAAGTATAAAATACCTCTCTTAGCCCAAATGTCAATGTGTATAATAAGTCATGGATGACGTGATACTATATAACATGAGGAAAAATGCATCTCTATGCATGTATGTCATGTGTGCATGCAAATTCCTGTATGTCATGTGTGCATGTGATGCCATGTATCTCGATTCACACACGTTTATAGTCGACTACACTCACTGGGGGTGTTCAGACTCCGGAGGGGCTTCTACAGCCCAAGTTCTACGCACGGAGAACTCATGTGTTGCACGGACAACTCGCGTGCCATATATCAATATTTGGATCCGCACGGACAACTCACGCACTGCAGGGATAACTCACGTGCTATGATATCAATACCCGGATCCGCACGGACAGTTCATGTGCTGCACGGACAACTCACGTGCTATGGTATCAATATCCTCACAACCAGGGCCCCGCCCTTACTCAGTCATCAATCTCCTCAGTCTCGCTCACGAGCTCACGGTGTCATGAAACTAGCCCGACAACAAGAATATGATGTATCAATAGATAACAACCAAGACTGAGATATGATATGAATGCATGAACACGACTAAGTACAAATATCAATGAAGTCTGTGAAATAACAGCAAGAAACGACCACCATGGGTCTCAACAATATCAGCATAAAGTCTAAACATGATATCTGGCATGATTGACAGCTTAATTACTTTATCACATGGTAAAAACACAGATATCAACAAAATAGGGCTACTATGCTGGGCCATGGAAACCATAGGGTCCCATTTCACAGGGTGCATACCCACACGCCCGTCACCTAGCATGTGCGTCACCTCAATACCAATCATATAACACCTAATTCGGTGTTTCACACCTTCAGCACTAAGTTTAGAAGGAGTTACTTACCTTAAAAACATAGAAATCCTACTCTGGGAAGCTCTCGCCCCTCAACTCGGCCTCCAAAAGCTCTGAATCTCACTGATATCCCTCGAATTCCCCTTCAAAATCACTACCAAAATCTTCAAAACCGACTAAAATGGTGAAGAATGGGCCAAAATTTGGAAGTCTGAAAGATATACATTCTGCCCAAGCTTCTAGCACCTGCAGCCTTTTTCTCGCACCGGTGGTACTGCACCTGCGGCCCAAACAATCGCACCTGCGCAAATCACTTAACCCCTCAGACTCCGCACTTGCACCCAGGTCTCGCACATGCGAGCTCGTAGGTGCAACCATATCCTGCGCTCCAGCTCCAGCCTGCCATTTCTGCATATGCGATACTCTCTCCGTGCTTGCGACCTCGTACCTGCGGCTCCCCATCCGCAGGTGCGGAAAAACACCAGCAGTTCCAGAACAGCATCTCCCAACACCAAAATTAACCCGTTAACCGCCTGAAACACACCCGAGGCCCTCGGGAACTCAACCAATAATATCAACAAGTCATATATCAATATACGAACTTATTTGAACCTTCAGAACTCTCAAAACAACACCAAAACACCTAATTACCCTCGGATTCAAGCCTAAGAATTTCTAAACTTCTGAATTTCGCTAACGACGCCGAAACCTACCAAACCTCGTCCAAATGACCCCAAATTTTGCAAAAATGTCACAATTGACACTAAGAACCTACTCCAACTTCTGGAATTCCATTCCGACCCCGATATCTAATTTTCCACTGCCGGCCAAAATCGCCAAATTTCTAACTTTTGCCGATTCAAGCCTAATTTTACAACGGGCCTCCAAATCACAATCCGGACGTGCTACTAAGTCCAAAATCACCCAACAGAGCTAATGGAACCATCAAAAATCCAATTCGAGATCAAATTCTAAAAAGTCAAACTTGGTCAAACCTTTCAAATTTAAGGCTTCTAGCTAAGAATCATTCTTTCAAATAAACTCCGAATAACCTGAAAATCAAAACCAACGATTTACATAAATCACAATACATCATAATGAGCTACTCATGCCCTCAAACTACCGAGAAAAGTGCAAATTCTCAAAACGACTGATCGGGTCGTTACACTCACCTTGTAAGAATGCGTTGTTGACGTCAAGTTGATGTAAGGGCCACTTATAAGTGATTACCAAAGAAAGTATTAGCTGGATGGTAGCATGTTTAACCACTGGGATGAAAGTAGCATGAAAAACAATCCCAGGACATTGATGAAAACTATTGGCGACAAGACGAGTTTTATAGCGTTGAATGGATCCATCAACATTGTGTTTCAAGCAAAATACCCATTTGCAACCTACAATATTTTTAGCAGTATTAGATGGCAAAAGGGTCCATATTTTATTTCACATAAGCGCATCGTACTTTTCCCTCATATTCACACCACTAAGGATATTTTTTTGCCTGTTAACAACGCTAGAAGTGGGGCAAGGAAGTAGGTGAGAAAGTAACAAGATAGTCAAATACTTGTTTTGGTTTGAAAATATTTTTCTGGGATATGGTAACCATACGACCAGGGGGTTGGTTTGGTTCATTGGATTGTGGTAGTAGGTGGTCTAGGTTTGGGAGGGTGTTTGAGGAGTTAGTAGGTGTAGGCGACGTAAGAGGAATAGGCGAGGCAAAAGTGGAGATTTGGAGATCATTGTTCGGGTCAGTATTAGAGGCTATGGGAGCAATAGATATGCTAGATGGAGGAGAAGAGGTTGGTGATAGAATGGAGAAATCAGTTGGGTTATTTAGCTTTCTGAGTGGTGACTCAAGAGAGGGAGCTACCCAGGTAGATATAATGGAGGACGAGACAAGGGGCATCGGTGTAGTAGTGGAGTGGAATGGAAAAGTGCGTTCCACAAAAACAACATGCCTAGAGATGAAGATTTTATTTTATGAAGGATCTAAGCAGACATAGCTATTTGTAGAGGAGGAGTACCCCAAAAATACACATAAAAACTTCTTTTGATCGGGCTTATGCATGTTATAAAGTCATAACCAAGGATAGCAGAGACATAACTTATGTGGATTTGGAGGATGATGAAACAAGATTTGGAAAAGGGAGCTACATTTGAGGAGGGGAGTGGGTAATCGGTTGATCAGATATATTGCAGTTTGGATAGTAAGTGACCAAAATTTGAGTGGTACCGATGTATGATGAAGAATGGTGAGGGTGGTTTCAATAATGTGTCAATGATTGGGTTTGGCAGTGCCAACTAGTTGGAGAGTGTATGGAGTGCTCAAAAGGTTTTGAATGCCATATACTTGAAGAATAGTTTTAGGGCCGATGTATTCACCACCTCCATCAGTATAAACTGTACCAATTTTAGTGGAGAAGTAGTTCTCAACAACTTTCTTAAAATTTATAAAGGTTTGAGTGACATCCTATTTGTGCTTAAGAGGAAATAGCCATGTGTATTTGGTGAATGATCAACAAAATTAACATAAAACGAAAATTATCAAATGATGTAATAGGAGTTGGACCCCAAACATCTGAGTAAATTATTTTAAATGTTCGATGACTAACAATAGATGTTGCACCAAATGAAAGTTGGTGACTTTTATTACAAAGGCATGAATTGCGGAATGTAAAAGATTTACTAAGGGACACTAAAAGCTTAAAAGTAGGAGTGGGTATTCAGTACTTCGGTTCAGTATTTAAATATTTCGGTTCGGTATTTAAATATTTGATTTAGCAATTATGTATACCAAATATCATACCAAAGTAGTTCGGTATGGTTTGGTATTTCTTACTTTGGTTCGGTACGGTTTCGATACGGTTTCGGTTTGATACATTAACAGAATAGTTAGGGCGAAGGACCTTAAACCTCAGACCATGTCACCAAAGGGTAAGTAGGAAAAGCCATTGTTGGCTTTAAAATGAAGTGCTCACTTCCCAGTAACATAGTTCCTTCAATCAAAATCAAAATCAAGCAATGTTCCATTCTAGATAGGAAGTTCCTTATCCAAAAGATTTTCCAATATAACCAACCATTGCATCAAGCATTATCCATCCTCCGTCTTTTATTAATCTTAGGATTGTAAAAGAAAATCCACAAGTTCCAGTTCAAAAAGTTTACAGTCCCTACATCTAGAGCTTCTTTTCATTCCAACGCAGTTACAAAACTCAAGAGAACATTTTCTCAATCAAGAAAAGCAATGTTGTTTTTTTTGTTGGGTTTTAATTTTGGTAGAGCTTAATTTTAAGCTTGGTGTATCTTAAAGAGGGTGAATGGGAAATAGAGGGAAAATGAAATATTTGAGTTTCTGTAACGACCCGACTGGTTGTTTTGTGTTCTAAGACCTCGTGACCCTAAATGAGACTCCATGTAGCTGCTTTTACTGATTTATTACTTGCGGAGATGGGTGGTTCGAGGTTTGGAGGAGTTTGGAGTAGTATAGGAACACTTAGTTCCTTAAGGTTGGCCTTAAAGGCCAAGTTTGACTTCAGTCAACGTTTTTAGTAAACGACCCTGGAATCGAGATCCGAAGATTCCAGTAGGTTCGTATGATGATTTCGGACTTGGACGTGTGTTCGGAATGGGTTTTGGATGACCCGGGAGCGTTTCGGCGCCAAATAGTGAAGTAAGAATGTCTTTAAGTTCAAATTGAGGTTTAGAATGTGTTTTTGTGTTATCGAGGTCCGAACGGAATTTCAAGATCGGGAATAGTTCCGTTATGCCATTTATTACTTGCTCGCAAAATTTGGTGTCATTCCGAGTAGTATAGGTATGGTTCGGCATGTTGAAAGCGAACTCAGAAACTTGAAGCTCTTAAGTTTGATCCAATTTTGAGGTGTGATTTTCAGATTTATCACTGTTTCGGGCGTTCCAAAGGCTCGAGCGAGTCCGTATTATGATTTATGACTTGTTGGTATATTTGGATGGGGTTTCAGGTGGGCCCAGATTCCATTCGGGCATCGAGCGAGGCAAAAACCAGCCTAAAATGACTGTTGGTGCACCAGGTCTGGTGCGATCGCACTTGCGGAGGTCCAGTCGCAGGAGCGGTCCGCACTTGCGGAGGTCCAGTCGCAGGTGCGAGACCGCTCCTGCGGTACCAGCCTCGCAGGTGTGACTCCTGAGGGAGTTGCCAATTTCCGCAGGTGCGGACCCCTTTCCGCAGAAGCGGAGCTGCAGGTGCGAACTTTTCTCCGCAGGTGCGAAACCAGGATACCTTCCCCTCATCCGCAGGTGCGAGAATTTCCTCGCAGATGCGAGACCGCAGGTGCGGTCCTCGAGCCGCAGGTGCGAAAAGCCTGAGGGCAGTGCACTTCCTTTTAAACACGGACTTAGCCAGTTTTTACCACTTTTCTTCATTCTTGGGCGATTTTGAGGGCATGCAAGAAGGGTATACGACCTAGATACTGAGAGGTAAGTAATTTCTACTATGAATTTAGCTTATTACTTGAATTGTTAGGTATATTAACACCACAATTAGAAGAAAACATGGGTTAGAGTAAAAACCTAGGTTCTTGACAAAAATGGGTAATGACCAAGAAATTTGTTGAGGAATTCAAACAAAAACTATATAATATTGATCCTTAGGCCATGGGTGATATAGTCCTTCAAAAATTTCCGGAATCCTAGAATATGGGCCCGAGGGTGTATTTTGGGATTTTTCACTTTAGGTTGAAACAATCATTTAAATGGGGAAATTTCATACTTCTGAATATAGATTGATTTATTTATGCAATATTTGACTAGTTTCGAGTCCTTGGGCGACGAATTTGGACTTTCGGGCGCATTCTTGACCCGAGAAGTATACTTGACGCGAGGTAAGTCTCCTTTCTAACCTTGTAAGAGGGAACTTTCCCCATAGGTAAATTAAATAGTAATGTGTCATTGTTGAGGGGGACTATGTACGTGCGAAGTGATGAGAGCCTATGCGTAGTAACTATTATTGTTATATCCGGGTAGTTAGGCCCACACCATGCCAACTGAATTCCATTAAATTGAGTTATATGCTTTGTAACTTCATTGTATGCAACTTTGTTTTAAGAAAACCAAGAATTTGATGATTTAAAGTAATTTTTATTTGAAAAGAATTGAAAGAAAGATGTTGTATTTGCATGCGACCGCTTCCGAATTTATATCCCGTGAGCGAAGTGATTCTTTCCCCTACTCTCATGGGAGCGGGCCGTATGCCACGGCGGGTATTGATAGATGCATCTATGGTTCGCGTTATTCGACCCTTCGGCAGTGCACAGTTGCTATTATTATGTTGGCCCAGGTCGGATGTCCTTATTCCACTTGTAATGACCCGAACGATCGTTTTGAGCCCTAGCGCATCATTCAACGGTTCGAGGACATGAGCAGCTTCATTTCAGGTGATATGACTTGTAGGTGTGTTCGGAATTGAATTTCGGGAAGTTTAGAGTCAATTTGGAAAGAAAATTCTCATTTCAGAAGCCTTAAGTTGGAAGAATCGACTAAGACTGGATTTTCTGAGTAAACGATCTCAGAATCAGGATTTGAAAGTTCCAGCAGGTTCGTATGATGATTTCGGACTTGGGCGTGTGTTCGGAGCGGGTTTTGGATGACCCGAGAGCATTTCGGTGCCTAATGTAGAAGTTAGTATTTTAGAGGAAATTTCATAAGTCTGGGTTGAAGGCATTTCAGTGATATAGATGTCCGTTAGGGATTCCGAGTCAGGGAATAGCTCCGAAGGTGATTCTGGAGTTGGGAGCGCGATCGGAAGTGAATTCAGAGGTCCGTAGGTTATTTTGAAATCATTTGGCTAAAGATATAAATTTGAAGGTTTTTGAGAAATCTGACCGGAAGTGAAAATTTTGATATCGGGGTCAGAATGCGATTTCAAAAGTTGGAGCAGGTCCGTAATGTTGAATGTGACTTGCGCGCAAAATTTGAGGTCAATCGGACGTGATTTGATAAGTTTCGGCATCGAAGGTAGAAGTTTGAAATTTCAAAGTTCCTAAAGTTTGAATTGGAATGCGATTCATGGTTTTGACATTGTTTGATGTGATTTGAGGCCTCGATCAAGTCCGTGAGATGTTATGGGACTGAGTCGTGTAATTGTACGGGGTCCCGGGGACTTGGGTGTGCTTCGAGGTAATTTCGGATCATTTTTTCCTGTTTTGCTGCTACTGTTTTCTGGTTTCCCTGGTGTGCATTGTGATCGCATCCGGAGGAGTGTAATCGCGAAGAAGAAAAATTGAAGGGCTGGAATTTGGCTTATGCGATTGCAGGGAGGAAGTGCGATCACATACGAGGAAATTGGAGGCTGCTGGATTTTGCTTATGTGATCGCTGGGCTGTGTGTGCGATAGCATAGAGCATGTTGGGAGGATGCTGCTTTGGTCTATGCGAATGTAGGAGTCTTAGTGCAATCACACAGAAGGAATCAGGGAGGCAGCAAGGTTTTTCTATGCGATCGCGAAGGATGTCATGCGATCGCATAGGAGAAGCACCTGGGCAGATTGTTTTAAAAATGAGTTTTGGCCCATTTCTTTCATTTGTCTTGGACAATTTTGGAGAGCTCAAGGAGGGATTTTCACCAAGAAGCACTAGTTAAGTGATTTCTTCCTATTTTTGAGTTAAATATGTGATCTTACATGGATTTAGACATGGAAAATTAGTAGAAATTTGGGATTTTTGGGGAAGACCTAGAATTTGGAATTTTGGACTTTTACCATGAATTTAAGCATGAAAATTAGAGTAAATTGTATATTGAGTTAGTAAAGCTATGGGTAGAATTTATCTTCAAGAAATTTCGGAATCCGGGTATGTGGGCCCGAGGGAATTTTGGTCAACTTTCCGAGTGGAGTTGGGAACTTATATAATTTGAATTGTCACAAGTATTAGAGTGAATTTTTATTTGTTTTACCGCAATTTGAATAGTTTTGGGGCGTTGTGCATCAATTGGAGTCGTCGGAAGGTCTTGGAAGCCGGTTATGGAATTTCGGAGAGAGGTAAGTCTCCTTTCTAACCTTGTGAGGAGGAATTGACCTCATAGGTGAACTAATTAAATATGTGCTACTATTTGTGGTGGCTACATACGTACGAAGTGACGGGAGTCCGTGCGTAGCTACTATTATGTTTATGTCCGGATAGTTTAGGACACGAAAGCATGTTTCATTTGCCGTTCTTGTATCTTTGCTGACAAATTTCAAAATGTTTAAACCTTATCGAACTCGACAAACAAATTTCTAGAAAAAAAATATTTAAATACTATCTTTGTGGCCACTAAAAGCGAATTTTCCATTTCTTGGGTAATGGTTTCCCGATATAGACGGGAGGGACTGTTTGAATGTGTATGCTTATGTGTGACCTCTTCGCAATTTATATTCCGCGAGCGGGGTGAATTCTTTTCCACCACTCTCATGGGATCGGGTCGTTCGCCTCGGCAGGATTTATGTACCACACTCTTATGGGATCGGGTCGTTCGCCTCGGCGGGATTTATGTACCACACACTCATGGGAGTGAGTCGTACGCCACGGCAGGTTAATAGATGCATCTATGGTTCGCATTGTTCGACCCTTCGGCAGTTCACAATTTACTTTTATGTTGGATCTGGCTGTTCGCCTCGGCATTTCCTATAAATATACATCATCCCCATGGAATCGTGCGGAATATTTTGCAAAAAACCAGTTCATCTGAGGGTTTTTCCCCCTGATTTGGATTATGACAGCCTCTTTGATGAAATCCACCATATTTATTTATATGCTTCGGCAACGGAGGGGAACTTGCTAGTAGAGAGTTGAGTAAATTGTAAAGAGGGAAAATGTACCACGTAATTTGTACTTGTATGTCTTATGTATTTACATTGCTCTATATTAATTTATTTCTTTAGTGCACTTGATATTGTTGGACCTCTAGTAAGTGTCAAAGTCAACCTCTTGTCACTACCTGTCCGAGGTTAGGCGGGATACTTACTGAGTACACGTTGTTTTCATACTCATGCTACACTTGTTGTGCATTTTTACTGCACAGGTACATTCATAAATAGTGGCCCTGTTTGACACAGTGATGTGACTGACTTGGGGACTTAGATGAGCTGCACCATCCGGAGACGACCCGCAGCTGAAAGAGTCTTCCTCAGATGTATTGTATTTATTTTAAATTCCTTGTCCATATTGTATTTCGGACAAGTATTTTAGTACATGTAAAATTCTTAGATATTTGCTCATGCACTTGTGATACCGAGTTCTGGGGAAATTATGAGATTTTTTCACTATTTAAATTTGTTAAGATGTTATTATTTACTCAGTGGAAGTTCGCTAATTATACTTTAACGAAAAACAAAAAGAATGACTTCAAGAATTTTAAAAATAAAGATTTTATTAACTATTTAAATGATTGGCTTGCCCGACAATGGTGTCGGCGCCATCACGACCTTAATGAATTTTGGGTCGTGACAATGTGGTATCAGAGCACTAGTTTCCCTTAGGTCTCACGAGCAAGTCTAGTAGAGTCTTGCGGATCGGTACGGAGACGTCTGTACTTATCTTCGAGAGGCTACACGGCTATTAGGAGTACTTCCCTTCTTGATTCCTCATCGTGCGGTTTGATTCCTTTGAGTTTGATGCCTACGTTTCTTCCTACTCAATCTTACGCGTCGCGAAGCGCTTACTATAAATCGGGAATTGAGAAATTGAATTGGTACTTCAGATATGGTGCGCGATGTTTTTCCATGCATAGTTGGTTGGGGCTATTGTCGTTGCTTTGCGGAAAGATATTATGTGGTTTCAGCTCAGTAGTGGTATTTCTGAGAGCTTGGAGGCTATGCTCAGGTTGTTATGATGCTCACGAATGGTTATCATGCAGTAATGAGGTGATGGTAGGAGGCCTGCTCATGTGTCGGGGCCGAGAGTGACTCGATGGGAGTTCTACTCACGGCCTGATTCCGAGATTTCAGTATTTTATTTCCGATGGAGGAAAGGCAATTGGACTATAGATGTTCAAGTTTGGGTTGAAAGAATAATAAGACTTGGTGTTTTTGAGCGAGGTGAAATATTCTTTTGTGATGTGGTATCGCTATTTTTGATCGAAAAGAAGGTGTTAAGTTCGTCGGTGCTATGGTTTCTTCGGTGGCATTAGATCAGAATGTTGTGAAGTAATATTGAAGGAGCGGTTGTCAGAAGTCTTGGTGCGGTGGTTCAGTATTGAATAAGTATTTCTAATAAAGGTGGCTCAAGAGAGATGATCTTCGAAAGGGTTTTGAAGTTTTGATGATTTGCTGGTTTAAGTGCTACAAAGATAGTTATTGGCCTAAGGCAACGACTGGGCAGCAAGGGATGAGGAAGGACACGTGGGAAGTGTCAGGTGATGGTTGAATTTCAACAAAAAGAAGCCAGGTGTAAGAAAAGGAAGTCAGGTAGTTGCTTGCAGGAATGAGTTTAACCAAAGTGGGAGAGTGGCAGTGTAGCATATGAGTTCTGTGGTAAGATGGCTGAGCATCTTGAGGAGAATTTTGGAGTAATTTGAGAATTTGGTGGACGGTGATTGGTTCCACGGTCTTAAATTTAAATGTTGGCTATTGCGACGGGAGATGGAATGCAACAGAGAGGATTTGTTCGGGATGAATGAGGATGCAATATAGCAGTGAGTTGGAGGATGTTGTCGCGCTTTTAGTGGATGTCCATGAGGAGCGGACGGACTGGTAAAGTTGTTAAATGAGGATGGGCGTAGGATGGAGTATTGATGTCGTAGAGATTGGGCAGTACAACGTTGTTGAAGGTGTCAATTGGTAATTTCCACATGAGGTTTATCTCCTGTGAGCAGGTTAGCGGTCGGGTGGTTGACAAGTTTCTGCTAGGAATTCCAGTGACTATTCGGTAGGAGGATGAATATATGAATGATGCGAGGGAATTTGAGTATTCATGGAATGCTAACAGGAGAATTTAGAAAAATGTGACGGGTTGGTTGAGCAAGATCACGTCAGCAATGAAGAAAGAATTTTGGTGGGGTCTAGAGTGGTGCAAGGAGCAGCTTCAGGCTAAGTGGGAGAGTCCCACCGCCTGCGATTGGGTTGCAGGATTATTTTCTCATGGGGTTGCGGATTGTCGGTGTATTAGCAAGTTATTGCAGCTAAACGAAAAGGAGTAGATTAGTAATTGAGCATGGAATCGATATAGGTGTGCAAGGGTTGGCCTTATTGAATCAGGTTTAGGCTTTGGAAAGATTCAGGATTTATGCTTAGTACAGAGGTAATTTACAAGTGAAGGGATTCAGTCGAGTGCTTTATCAAGATGGGTGTTCAGGTGCCAGCAGAGCCTTGGAGTTGATTGTATTCGGGACCAAGCCAGAGTGGGTGACTCTCAACAATGGTTCCAATGGATCCAAAGGTTAGAAGGTGGTGTCTAAGGATTTCAAGCCACCGTATGGTTAAGAATCAAGCTTTTGCAGCAGAATTATAGGAAGGAGAAAATTGTTGGAGTGTTCTATGTTATCTTCGGCAAGTAGAGTGGCATTGGGGTTCATAAGAAGGAGAAAATGACTAGAGGTCATGGAAAGGTTATCGGAATGGGTATACCGGTCAAATATGTGAATATGCGTGCAAGGAGGGGCATGAAACGGTTCATGGGTCTGGAAACAAAATGGTCTTGTGGAATGGAGTCACTCAAGGTGAGTGCGAATTGAGTTGCTATGTGTTGATTGGGGTGTTCACCCTATTAGTGGTTCAGAAGTCATGATGGAATTCTTGCGCTATCTCATATTGGCATGTTAGGTACGGTAAGCAGTATGTAACTGGAAGTAAGGATCGAGGTTGCGGTTCGGTGTTGACCAGGATGTCATGAGCTCAATGTTTAGAGTAAGCTGGTGTTGTCTTTAGTGTCACCTGAGATCGGTGTTTGGCGAAAGAGGCTTTGCATCCTAGTTATGGGTTCTTGATTTGATTTACAGCGTTAGTGTGGCCAGTGGTGGATGTGCAGACTTGCTACCTTGTGTGGAAGGTCGTGGGAGCGTGACCCCGGGATGATCGTATAAGTGTGACATGTAGTCACTTAATGGATTGAAGATTTGAACTGAGCATAAAAGAGTGTAATGTTTCTCATTTGAGAATTTATGTCTGGAAGGCGTTCGATTCATTCGGTTGTGGATTGTGGGGTGTTTGTCTCGGCTATGATGGTCGTTCTTGCGTATTATGAGAGGAAGTGGGTTAATATGGACCCAGGTAAATCTATTAGCCTAGTTCAGTGCGAGCAAGGTAGACTCGATGTTTGTGGATGGAATTAAATATGATTATGGGCTTTGTATGAGTCAGGCGTGTTCATTTCGGTATAGCGCTTTTCATGGAAAGGTATTGGAACAGCAGATGTTGTTTCGTCTTCGTTTATTTCATGTAATATTCTATTGAGTTCCCGCGTAGTGATGATGTAATGTGAGCAGGATGGCTCTTGAGATCCAGAGTATATATATATATATATATATATATATATATATATATATACACACACATATATCACATATCAGTTGTGCTTAAGTTTTGTAGCATATGGCTTTATCAGTCTCCCCAGGATGGTACTGTGCACATAGCGTGCTTGTGACCGATCGATATTTGTGGTAGTGAGAAATTTAGCTCGGTGTGTGTCTTCTTACATGAATTTTATGTTATTTGGATCAGGTGGCACGCCGCCACGGGCATGTTATTTGGATCGGGTTGCACGCCGCAACAGTGTGATTTGAGTAAGGTTCCCTATATCTATTTTCTGTGTTTTACTTTCTATTTTCCGAGAAGAGTTCATAATAAGTTGCGTGAGTTGAGTAGTCTTTTCCTGAATCATTTCTTTATGTATCATGTTCGAGTTATGGCCTATTGGCGCGTTGTGGTGTCTTGTGAGACTGTTGGTCATTTTTGGGGTGATTTGTGGTCTGAGCAGTTCATAATGGGTGAGACGGAATTATTGGACCAGGGATCAGTGCGAGAAGATTTTGTGAAGTGTATTAAAGGACAAATACCATTATTCGGTTCATAATGAGGTGATGATTCTAGTCGAGAGGGGAGACTCAATGATTTGTTAACTCTGTAGTCGGTTATGAATTTCTACACATCTCCTTCTTTGTGGTGGTATCGTAAGCTTTATAGCAGGACCTATATGTATGTCATGAGGGCATTGGGAGCATCAGACTCGTGGAATTTTGGCTATTAAGGTTCAGGGAAGGTCATTGTGGTTAGATGATGAATTATGCGGTGCATGGAGCTAATTCAGCAAAGTTATGTAGTCATGTTCGGGTACATTGTGTGGTAGTTGATACGGTGTTCATATATTGGAAACAGGCCTGGCAGAGGATTTTGGATGTTGAGGACCTGGTTCTAAGGCCCATTTTGACTAAATAAAGGAGGATATCTTCAGAATTGTTCAAGCAAGTGTACTCAATTGAGTGGTGGTAGCACGAGTAGGTGCACGAGGTGTTTAACAGTGATTTCAGATAACTCCACAGCTGTTCTTAGAACGTTCGAGGATGAACGTATGTTTAAGTGAGAGAGAATGTAACGACCCGATCGGTCGTTTTGAGCCCTAGCGCGTCGTTCACCGGTTCGAGGCCATGAGCAGCTTCATTTCAGGTGATATGACTTGTAGGTGTGGTCAGAATTGAATTTCGGGAAGTTTAGAGTCAATTTGGAAAGAAAATTCTCATTTCAGAAGCCTTAAGTTGGAAGAATCGACTAAGACTGGATTTTCTGGGTAAACGACCTCAGAATCAGGATTTGAAAGTTCCAGCAGGTTCGTATGATGATTTCGGACTTGGCGTGTGTTCGGAGCGGGTTTTGGATGACCCGGGATCATTTAGGCACCTAATGTGGTTAGTATTTTGGAGGAAATTTCATAAGTCTGGGTTGAAGGCATTTCAGTGATATAGATGTCTGTTTTGTATTCCGAGTCTGGGAATAGCTCCGTAAGGTGATTCTTGAGTTGGGAGCATGATCGGAAGTGAATTCGGAGGNGAAAAAAAAACAGCAAAATCCGATCCAATTTATCGTAATCGATTAGTTAACATGTTGGTTAACCGTATTCTGAAACACGAAAAAAAATCATTGGCTTATCAAATTATCTATCGAGCCATGAAAAAGATTCAACAAAAGACAGAAACAAATTCACTATTCGTTTTACGTCAAGCAATACATGGAGTAACTCCCGATATAACAGTAAAAGCAAGACGTGTAGGTGGATCGACTCATCAAATTCCCATTGAAATAGGATCCACACAAGGAAAATCACTTGCCATTCGTTGGTTATTAGCGGCATCCCGAAAATGTCCGGGTCGAAATATGGATTTCAAATTAAGTTCCGAATTAGTGGATGCTGCCAAAGGGAGTGGCGATGTCATACGCAAAAAGGAAGAGACTCATAGAATGGCAGAGGCAAATAGAGATTTTGCACATTTTCATTAATCCATGAACAGGATCTATACATCTCGAGTCGGAATGTGATTCCGAAAGTTGGAGCAGGTCAGTAATGATGAATGTGACTTGCGTGCAAAATTTGAGGTCAATCGGACGTGATTTGATAGGTTTCGGCATCGAAGGTAGAAGTTTGAAATTTCAAAGTTCCTAAAGTTTGAATTGGAATGTGATTCGTGGTTTCGACGTTGTTTGATGTGATTTGAGGCCTTGATAAAGTCCATGGGATGTTGTGGGACTGATTCGTGTAATTGGATGAGGTCCCCGCGGCCTCGGGTGTGTTTCGAGGTAATTTCGGATCATTTTTCCCTGTTTTGCTGTTGTTGTTTTCTGGTGTCCCTGGTGTGCATTGCGATCGCATCCGGAGGAGTGCGATCGCGAAGAAGAACAATTGAAGGGCTGGAATTTGGCTTATGCGATCGCAGGGAGGGGAGTGCGATCGCATACGAAGAAATTGGAGGCTGCTAGATTTTGGCTTATGCGATCGTGGGGCTGTGTGTGTGATAGCATAGAGCATGTTGGGAGGCTGCTGCTTTGGTCTATGTGAATGCAGGAGTCGTAATGCGATCACACAGAATGAATCAGGGAGTCAGCAAGGTTGTCCTATGCGATCGCGAAGGATGTCATGCGATCGCATAGGAAGAGCACCTGGACAGATTGTTTTAAAAACAAGTTTTGGCCCATTTCTTTCATTTGGCTTGGACGATTTGGAGAGCTCAAGGAGGGATTTTCACCAAGCAACACTAGGTTAGTGATTTCTTCTTATTTTTGAGTTAAATATGTGATCTTACATGGATTTAGACATGGAAAATTAGTAGAAATTTGGGATTTTTGGGGAAGACCTAGAATTTGGAATTTTGGACTTTTACCATGAATTTAAGCATGAAAATTAGAGTAAATTGTATATTGAGTTAGTAAAGCTATGGGTAGAATTTATCTTCGAGAAATTTCGAAATCCGGGTACGTGGGCCTGAGGGCATTTTGGTCAACTTTCCAAGCAGAGTTGGGAATTTATATAATTTGAATTTTCACATGTATTAGAGTGAATTTTTATTGGTTTTCCCACTATTTGAATAGTTTTGGGGCGTTGTGCATCAATTGGAGTCGTCGGAAGGGCTTGGAAGCCGGTTATGGAATTTCAGAGCGAGGCAAGTCTCCTTTCTAACCTTGTGAGGGGGAATTGTCCCCATAGGTGAACTAATTAAATATGTGCTACTATTTGTGGGGGCTACGTATGCACAAAGTGACGGGAGTCCGTGCGTAGCTACTATTATGTTTATGTCCGGGTAGTTTAGGACACGAAAGCATGTTTCATTTGCCGTTCTTGTATTTTGCTGACGAATTTCGAAATGTTTAAACCTTCTCGAACTCGAAAAATGAATTTCTAGAAGAAAAAAAAGATTTAAATACTATCTTTGTGACCATTAAAAGCGAATTTTCCATTTCTTGGGTAGTTGTTTCCCGATATAAAAGACTTTTTGAATGTGTATGCTTATGTGTGACCGCTTCGCAATTTATATTACGTGAGCGGGGTGAATTCCTTTCCACCACTCTTATGGGATCGGGTTGTTCGCCTCGGCAGGATTTATGTACCACACTCTTATGGGATGGGGCCGTTCACCTCGGCAGGATTTATGTACCACACTCTCATGGGAGCGGGTTGTAAGTCACGGCAGGTTAATAGATGCATCTTTGGCTCGCGTCGTACGTCCCTTTGGCAGTGCACAGTTTACTTTTACGTTGGATCGGGTTGTTTGCCTTGGAATTTCCTATAAATATACAGCATCCCCATGGAATCGTGCGGAATATTTGGCAAAAAGCCAGTTCATGTGAGGGTTTTTCCCCCTGATTTGTATTATGACAGCCTCTTTGATGAAATCCACCATATTTATTTATATGCTTCGGCAACGGAGGGGAACTTTCTAGTAGAGAGTTGAGTAAATTGTAAAAAAGGAAAATGTACCACGTAATTTGTACTTTTATGTCTTATGTGTTTACATTACTCTATATTAATTCATTTCTTTAGTGCACTTGATATTGTTGGACCTCTAGTAAGTGTCAAAGTCGACCTCTCGTCACTACCTGTCCGAGGTTAGGCGGGATACTTACTGAGTACACGTTGTTTTCGTACTCATGCTACACTTGCTGTGCATTTTTATTGCACATGTACATTCATAAATAGTGGCCCTGCTTGACGTAGTGATGTGACTGACTTGGAGGCTTAGACGATCTGCACCATCCGGAGACGACCCGCAGTCGGCAGAGTCTTCCTCAGATGTATTGTATTTATTTTAAATTCCTTGGCCAATTTGTATTTAAGACAAGTATCGTAGTACATGTAAAATTCTTAGATGCTCATGCACTTGTGACACTGGGTTCTGGGGAAATAATGGGATTTATTCAATATTTAAATTTGTTAAGATATTATTGTTTACTCTGTGGAAGTTCGCTAATTATACTTTAACGAAAAACAAAAAAAAATGACTTCAAGAATTTTAAAAATAAAGATTTTATTAACTATTTAAATGATTGGCTTGCCCGACAGTGGTGTCCGGCGCCATCACGACCTTAATGTATTTTGGGTCGTGACACCACTATGCGCATGCTATTTGCCTGATATTGTTTATGATTGTTGAGCTATGAATTATCCTAGAGGATCGCACTGGAAACTTGTAAATTGATGCTTCATTTCATATTCGGATTTTACTACAGTTCAATATCTATTTTTCTTACTATCCATGCTTACTTGTTGTCCTCTTTTAAATTATCACTTAAATACTCTGTTTGGACCCTAGTAAGTGTCAAGTCGACCTCTCGTCACTACTTCTTCGAGATTAGACGGGATACTTACTGGGTACACATTGTTTATGTACTCATGCTACGCTCTGTATTTAATTGTACAGGTTCTGAGGCAGGTGCATCTAGATTCCAGTCTGGAACTCGTTCCTGAGTTTTTACTGGTCGAGGCTTCACGGTGAGCTGCTCTTCTTGGCAATTTCCAGCAGCACTCCGGAGCTATCCTTTTGTTATTTCTGTCTATACTTACTCGGACAGTAGGATAGACTTTCATTCTTTTGATATCATTCTGCTAGATGCCTGTAGACTTGTGTCACTAGTTCCTGGCACACACACGCTAGTAGACTTTATTTTGGGATGTAATCGTAAATTATGACTTCATGATTATTTATTGTGCATAAAATTTGCCTAAGTTATCCGTTTCTACTTAAATGTATCAACTAAGTTAAGCAAGTTGTTGAAAAATATTTTTGGTATACTACCTGAAATCACTAGTAAATAAAGGTTGGCTTGCCTGACGGCGGTGTTAGGCGCCATCGCGACCTGGGTTAGGATTTGGGTCGTGACAACATGGTATCAAATCTCTAGATTCACGTAGGTATCACAATTTACGGGCAAACCCAATAGAGTCTTGCAGATCGGTACAGAGACGTCTGTATTTATCTTCGGGAGGCTATATGGTGTTAGGAAATCTCTCTTTATTCATCTTCTATCGTACATTTGATGGTATACTAAAAATCTCACTCTTCTATTCTCTCATAGATGGTGAGGACGCGAGCAGTTGATGTTCCAGACCCGGGAGGGGCCGCTACCCCGATCATCCGAGGTCGTGGTAGAGGCCGGGGGAGGGCACCGGCCCGAGGTAGGGGACGAGGGCATCCCAGGACTGTACCAGTCGCACCTCCAGCAGATCCAGTAGAGGATCCCATCACTGAGGAGCAGGGCGAGGTGCCCGCAGCAGATCCTGCCCCTTTGGATTTTACGACAGCGCCAGGATTTCAGGAGGTCATGGGCCGTATGATGCGGTTCATGGACACCATGACTCAGGCTGGTTTACTTCCAGCAGATTCGACCACATATCAGGCGGGAGGGGGAGCACAGGCCCCTACTGCACGGGCCGCTAGACATGCAGTTGTAGTATATCAGACCTCGGGTACACTGCCCATGGGCGGGGTTCAGCCAGTAGCAGCAGCAGCACCTGAGCCCAGACCAGCTGCGGACAGCGATCCGCAGAAGTTATTAGACAGATGGACCATATTGCACCCTCTTGTCTACGGAGGTGAGCATCATGAGGACGCACAAGACTTTATTGATAGGTGCAGGGACAAACTGCACAACATGAGGATACTGGAGTCTCATGGAGTCGGCTTCACTACTTTTCAGCTAGACGGCAGGGCCCGTAGATAGTGGCAGTCCTATATTCTTAGAAGACTGGAAGATTCTCCTCCCATCACTTGGGAGCAGTTTACTCAGTTATTCCTGGACACATATATTCTACCCTCTGAGAGGGAAGAGCTACGACATCAGTTTGAGCATCTGGAGCAGGGTCAGATGTCAGTGACCGACTACGAGGCTAGGTTTTCTCAGCTGTCTCGGAACGCACTCATGATACTTCCACTAACGCAGAGAGAGTGCGGAGATTTGTAGCTGGGTTACATCTAGGTATTAGGGCCAATATGGCCCGAGAGGTGAAGATGGGGACTCCTTATCAGCTTTTGGTAGAGATTGCTCACCGGATCGAGGGTTATCGATCGTGGAGCAGAGAGCAGGGTCATCAGGATAAGAGGGCCAGATTTTTCGGGGATTTCAGAGGTGCTCCCCGTCCGATCCGGTCCGTTTTTCTTTCCCGGATTATTTTAAATCTGCTTTTTAATTTTCCCGCAATATTCCCACTTGTTCAACAGTTATGGTTGTTCTGAAAGGTTGCAAACCTTTTCAAAATCAGTTCAAAATGGTCTATAAATATGCCTTGAATCCCAGAATTTTTACTTACTAAATTTTTTGATTATCTTCTTCTTCTTCTGCATAATATTTTTCCAGTGTGTTTTACAGTCTTCGAGTGGTTCGCTGTTACATCGGTGTTTTTGGTACCAACACGCTGGTGATTTAAATCATTCTATCCTGGGAGGATAATATTCCAACACCTCGGGTACTCGAGGGGAATATTTCCTTAAGGACACACTGTGCATTCAGTGGGCTCGATTTATTCCTATATTGTTTTTCAGAATTTATTTCGTTAAGATTTTCTACTAACTTTCTGTTTTTGGTTTTATTTCAGAATGTTTAATGCTTTATTGGTATTACAGCAATACAGATTGAATAACAATCTTAAGGAAATTATCTTTATTATATTCTGTATTCTGTTTATGGAGATTAAAACCTATGTGACTTTCTACACCTTCTGAATTTTACTATTCTGATTTGAAGATATAAAAACTTTTTCAGAGTATTGAAATTCAGAAAAACGATTTGAACAAGATAAAAACTTCATCGTTTTCTGTGAAACAGTATATAAAAGCTTCGATTTTTATTTATCATATTGTTTATTGTTTACAGTATTGTTAACTGTTCTGGTTTTGCCATTAATTTAACTCTTCTGTTGTTGACAGTGAGAAATGGCAATTGATAATGGAAATCCTTCGGCGACTGTTGCTGCAACGACGATAGCCTCGTCAAGCCGCACTATTGTTCCTCCGGCCGAGAAACCGGGGAAATTTTCTGGAGCCAACTTCAAAGGATGGCAGCAAAGGGTGTTCTTCTGGCTTACCACACTTGGTATGCAGAAATTTACTAGTGAAGAGCCTCCGGTGCCTGCTGCGGATATGCCAAACAATGAGAAATTCATGATTGTTGAGGCGTGGAATCAGGCAGATTTTCTTTGCAAAGGCTATATCTTAAGCACTTTAGAGGATGACTTGTACAATGTATACAGTTC
Source organism: Nicotiana paniculata (assembly GCA_005239505.1). NCBI lineage: Eukaryota > Viridiplantae > Streptophyta > Magnoliopsida > Solanales > Solanaceae > Nicotiana > Nicotiana paniculata. Next base: position 10,220 of record ML356151.1, on the reverse strand, counting down.
GATGAATACTTCGAAAGAATTATGTGACGCACTTGAGAAGAAGTACAAGACAGAAGATGCATGCTTGAAGAAGTTCGTGGTTGCTGTCACACCTCCTTTTTCACTAACCCGGATTAATGAAGGTGTAATAAGGGAGTTTTTCCAATTAAAGTGACATTATTCGAATTTGGGATTTATTTTAGATTTCAGAGTCGCCACCCGGATTTTTGACGATGCTCCGGGACACTGTTTTATTTTAAAATCCCAAACCGAGGAAATTTTGACTCAGTTTTAATTTGTCTGCGACCAGAAATCCGAGTAAGGAATTCTGTTAACCAGGGATAAGGTGTTAGGCATTCCCGAGTTCCGTGGTTCTAGCACGGTCGCTTAACTACTAATATTTAGCCTAAGTTATCTGATTATTCACGTATTTTGGCCTATTGTTCATATAGCCTTTTTAACTTTTTAGCCGCTTTTTAATATTTATGGAATTATTTTAATACAAGTCACGATGACGTGCACTTGTTATTTTTTGACACGTTGCAAACCGCACCACATGAAATGTACCCGCGATTGACAACATGTTTATGTTAATTAATGTTTTGAGTTAGAGTCGGGGACATGAGTTGCCGCACCCGAGCGTAGATTATATAGTCATCACTATGGTCATGACGATTAAAAATGCCTATTTGAGGCAGTATTCAATTATTCTCTAAGTTTTGAAATCTTTATCTAAAAGTGGTATTTTAGCTTGCGGGATATGTATATAAACCACTTTTGATATTTATGGACTTATCTTGGAACAAGTCAAGACGGCGTGCACTTGTTGTTTTGGACACATCGCAACCGCATCACATGAAATGCACCCGCGATTTAAACATGTGATTTTATTATTGTTCGAAATTGTGGTCGGGGACATGAGTTGCCACAACCGAGTGGAGATTACGTATCATGACTATGCCATGAGAGCCGTACCCATAGCCACGATAATTTATTATTAATCATGCTTAAAATAAACTATGGTGTTCATGATTATTATTATTTCCTAAGTTTGAGATTATCATGGAAAGTCCAAAGGTACGGAGCTTTGTGTTGAGGATAAAGGATAAATTGAGGTGCAAATGTACAATTAATATATGTTTAAATTCTTATCTGTAGAAATTGACTATTAGACATCTTGAAGGAGCAGCACATTTAGGTAAATATTTCAGCGGATACACAAATCTATATTGCAAAATAGTAACACATAATCAGATTAACGGTATCTCTTTTTTTTTCATTATTTACCTAGATTAAATACTGGAGGGTAAAGAATGAGGCCCAAGACCTCTTAGCTTTTCCCTGAATTGATCGGCTCTTTTTTAACCATCATAACAGGCCACGGTTTGGCCTGTGACATGAGCTGGTCAAGCCCATTTTAGCAGTCCACCTTATGATAAGCAAAATATCAAAATCTATACATCTGTAACCCAACCAAACATGAAGACTTTAATTACGTTCTCAAAGATATGAATCAAAATAGGTCTAAATCAATGTCCACACACAATCAGTTGACGAAATAATACAATACAGTGATAAGAACCGCTAAGTCTAACAAAGAAACACATAATTATACACGGCCACAACATTGTAAGCATGTGTTCGTTGAATCGAAAAGGTGAATTACATGTCTGAGAAGGGGAAACAGTACCTTAGCAGCTGCAATACAATCCCAAATAGTCAAGTAAAGATAGAGATGAATAGAAATTCACAAAGCAGGAGCAGCAAGTTCAGCAAAAAACAGTCAGTTCACGGTTTTACACGAGTCCAAAAAAAAGGAAGTCGAATTTTGACATTTCAGCGATCAAACTCCTTTTCGAATCTTCTTTGAAATCCGATTTCTCTTTCGTTTTTTGGTCTCCTAGTTTGTCAGGTCTGAAATTCAAATGTTTGAATTAGAAACTTGTTTTCAACTTTTGGTCAATCTCCGTGAAGGGGATGAGAGAGAGTATTTGTATGATTGCCGTAGTTATGGTGGCTGGCAGGTTTTACAGGTGTATTTTTGGACGTATTTCAGCTTCCTTTCATGGATGATTTTTGCTAGAGTCTACCGGTATTTCATGGCTTGAGAGGGATATATAAAGGGCTAGTTTGGAGGTGGGAATATGAGGAAGAAGCAGGGGCTCATTTTTGGAGTTGGTGCTTAGCTGCGCTCCTTTTTGCAAGGGAGGGGATCAAAAATCAGGTCTGATTTTTAGGTCTAAAATTGGGTCTATTTAATGAGGTTAGGGGTTGTTTGGTAGGGAATGGGTATTTGGGTAGTGGGCTAGGATGGTATGGGCTTGGGTAATTTGGGAGAAATTTGAGTTTGTGGGATAATTGGGCTTGCAAAAATGGCCCAATCCAATTTTGCTTAGCAACCCATTTTTCTTTTCTTTATTTTGCAAAATTATCTACTTTAGACTCAAATTTAATTTAAATCTATTTCTTGGCTAGCCTATGTATATATTTTATCTAATGATGGACTAGTCCAACTAATTAATTAATAAACCTACGAATGCAATTTTGATTTTACAAGATGCATTTAATAACGTAACTAAATCCTAAAAATGCAGTTTAAACCTAAAATGGCACGAAAATTAAACATGCATGAAATGCAACTAAATAAAGAAAAGTTCCTAAAATTCATTAAAAATATTTTTTGATTATTTTTTAGGAGTAATTTCCATGCGGGGCAAAAATTGGGTGTTCACAGCTGCCCCTCTTTGCTCGAGAACATGAAGAGTTTTCGGGAAAATATAAAGTGAGCAACTACGAGCAATTTTTTCCCGTTTGGTACTCCACTTGGAAGCATTTTGAAAAAGTTTGACCGAACCTTGCTTCATATGTTGCCTACATATCCTTGGCTATAAAGGAATCAGGTATGTGTAGTTCTGAAAGTTTTGGTAGCTGGGAATACCTGGATGTTGTGATTTCACTATTGTTGTTGTTGTTGCTGCTTACTGCTTGTTGAGCTCCTTATTACACCAAAATCAACTAGGGATTGGAGACCCTATGTTGGAAAGAAGACTAGGGCATGGAGACCCTATGTCTAAAAATAAAATCAACTAGGGATTGGAGACCCTATGTTGGAAAGAAGACTAGGGAGTGGAGACTCTATGTCCCAAAATAAAATCAACTAGGGATTGGAGACTGATCACGCTCAACTATGTCTTATAAAATACTAAGCGGGCGTTGCAAATATAATCCGGGGTATTATGCCCAGAGTCGATCCCACAGGGAATTTACGTATCAATCAAGTCTTTAGAATACGCAACTTTTACTCAATAAATTCTCTCAAGACTTTTTAATATAAATTGGTGATGTTTTACTAATTCTACTGACAATAATAATAACTAGCAATTACTAACAATGTGTTGTAAATAATGATGATAAAGGTCTAAGGTTATGGTTTCCCCCGTTGGTGAACTTACTTCTCGGATACTTCATATAGCTTGATTAGTTGTCTCTATCAATCATGAACACTCTATCTACCATAAATCTCTCTCAAGTAATTATGATAATTTACTAGACGCACTCTCTCAAGTTACGCTAGCTAGATTGCATTACAGTTCACTTTAGATTTCACCCGAGGTATCGTTATCTCTAATCCAACCTCTAAACCCTCGGCTATGACTTTCGTCTATACTCTGGGAGTGATGTTGTTCAAAAAACTACCTAAATATGCACTCTCTCTCAAGTAGATACATAATAAATAGGAATATTTAATTGAGGGCCCCTTTCAATCAACTACAACAAGAACGTAGTCGAACAAATAAAGATAAATCAACCAATCAAACTATATTAATAACACACGAAGTTTATCCCCAACGGGTTCTACCAAAACCCTAGATTAAAGAAGTTAGCTAGACATGTTCATAAGAATCAAACTCAAAATAAATTTCATAATTGAACTACAAAGTAATGAATAAAAGATGTAAAAATCAATGTTTTGTCACTTCAATGGTTTTCTCTCTTCGAATCCTTCGTATTCCTTCGAATCCTCCGAACTCTCTTCAAGTTGTGTTTACGGGGTCTATTTATATGTTTAGGACGAACCCTAAACGTGTAGGAGACTTCTATTCCAACCGGGAAACACTTAAACTTGTCAAAACTCGGAATTGACCGAAACAGGGGCATGGCGTTTAGGCCCTGGCGCCTGGCTAACGCCAGGCTAAGGCTGGAGTTTGGACTCTAACGCCTGGCTAACTCCAGGCAGGGCCAGGCGTTTGGGCTCTGGCGCCCGGCTATAGCCCGGTGCACTCCTCTTCGCCTCTTAAGCATATTTTCGATGTATTTGCATCTATTTAGCTCGGTTTCCATCTCCAATTCACCTACACATGAAATAGACTCTATTATGCACATAAAAAGTGTATTTTTATCATTAACACACATAAAATGTAGGGCATATAACATGTTAAACTATGAATTCTAGCCTCGCATCAGAGACCCTATGTTGGAAAGAAGATTAGGGAGTGGAGACCCTATGTCTAAAATAAAATCAACTAGGGATTGGAGACCCTATGTTGGAAAGAAGATTAGGGAGTGGAGACCCTATGTCTAAAATAAAATCAACTAGGGATTGGAGACCCTATGTTGGAAAATGAGACATTTGAATTGTGTACCTATGCTAAAATTAATCAAGAAGAATTTTTTTTTTTTTGGTTTTCTGGAAAAAAAAATTTCCTGGTATCTCAGGAGAAAGATTCATCAGACTAAGACGTTTATCCTAGGAGAAAGATTCATCAGACTAGGTTTTCCTTATCTTAGGAGAAAGATTCACCAGACTAAGACATTTATCCTAGGAGAAAGATTCATCAGACTAGGGTTTTTTATTATCTTAGGAGAAATATTCATCATACTAAGATTTTTATCCTAGGAGAAAGTTCATCAGACTAGGTTTTCTATCTAAGGAGAAAAATTCATCAGACTAAGATTTTGATCTTAGGAGAAAGATTCATCAGACTAGGTCATTTTTTTTTTGTTATCTTAGGAGAAAGATTCATCAGACTAAGATTTTGATCCTAGGAGAAAGTTCATCAGACTAGGTCTTCTATCTTAGGCGAAAGATTTATAGGACTAAAATTTTGATCCTAGGAGAAAGTTCATCAGACTAGGTCTTTTTTTTGTTATCTTAGGTGAAAGATTCATCAGACTAAGATTTTGATCCTAGGAGAAAGCTCATCAGACTAGGTCTTCTATCTTAGGAGAAAGATCGTCAGACTAAGATTTTGTTCCTAGAAGAAAATTCATCAGACTAGGTCTTTTTTTTTTTGTTATCTTAGGAGAAAGATTCATCATATTAAGATTTTGATCCTAGGAGAAAGTTCATCAGTCTAGGTCTCTTTTTGTTATCTTAGGAGAAAGATTCACCAGACTAAGATTTTGATCCTAGGAGAAAGTTCATCAGTCTAGGTCTCTTTTTGTTATCTTAGGAGAAAGATTCACCAGACTAAGATTTTGATCCTAGGAGAAAGTTCATCAGACTAGGTCTTCTATCTTAGGAAAAACGTGAAGAGCAATGGCAAAATTTATGCACGCTAACAAGACAAATAAAGGAAAAGATTTGAGAACTTCCCTTTGTCGACTCTTCTCTTTTTTTTCCTTTTTTTTTCTTTTCTTCTCTTTTTTTTTTGTTTTTGAACCAACTTCCTTACACTGCTTTGTTCATGTTTCAAACAAAGAAAATTTTGTCAGTTTTAAAAGTGGTGGTCGGTTAGTGGCCTTGAGTCCTGAGCAGCTTGGCTTTTGCTCAATCAACTTGAGTCGGTTTTCAAGAGACTTTTTGCTCTGCATCAACCCTGATTGTTTCACACCCAGTACCATTTTGTATTTGTAGCTCAGTCAGACTTATCCCAACAGGAGATCTTTGCTTAGACGACCTTTTCTGATATCTTGAAGGGCTTCTTGCCTTTTGGAGAAATTTGATTGTCAGAGGGAATCACCAGTTATCTTTTGCTTGCGCCAAGTAGGCTGACATGGGTCTTTTGGGGGGAAGCCTCTGCATGAATCCTCAATGCATGTTGACTATAACAACTGAGTGTGTTGGCCAAATTTACTTTGGTGTAACTGAAAAGCTGGTAGCAGATTTTGAAATCTTGTCTTGCTTGTTTTGACAAGGATTGACTCAGAGTGAAGGACACAATGATGCAAAGAAACAAGTATTATCAAGTAATGCCCCTGTCGGAAGGACAGAAGGAAGAGGCTTTTTTTCTCTTCTTTTTTTTTGCGGTAACTAGGCTTAATGATTATGACATGCATTTTAGACTCAACGGCCTGATCTATCAAAGTGGTCTAATATTTCCTTTTACCATTCCTATGACCTTTGAAGTCGGGCTTGTTTGTGCCAATTCTTTGCACCAGCTTCACGACTCACCTTCGACTAGTGGTGTCCTGAGGGGTTTCACCAACAAGTCTCTCTCATTTATTTTTCTCTACTTACCATCGCCTTACAGTGCCCGTGAGGGTTTTCACTAGTAAGACTCTCTCATTTTTTCTTCTTTATTTTTTCTTTTCTTTTGCTTTCTTGGATGAGCAACTTGATAGTGTTCAATGTCGTGTGGCAACCGTTGCTCATTACATGCTTCTCTTGGCATTCTTGAAGGCATATCGGGAGGTCTTTATTTGGAAGGTTTTTGGATAGGGTTGGAAAGGAGGGTCGTCATGAAGGCTTAAAGTAGACTCAAAATGAGGGGTTGTAGACTTACAACTCTTGGAATCGACTCTTTCAAAAGAGAAGTAAAATTTTTGCCCCAGTTTTAGCTACTGGGATTTTTCTGGATTTTTTTTTTTTTGAATCTTATTTGGTTGGACCGAACCGTGTAAGGCTGCCTATGTATCCTTTTTTTCTTTTTTTTTAAGGAACCAGGTCTAACGTAGTTCAAACATCACCTAACTATTTTTCATCTTTCTTTCTTTTTCTCATGTTTTTCTTTCTCATTTTTATTTTTTTTTCATTTCATTTTTCTTTCTTTCTACTTTTTCTTTCTCAAAACAAATTGCCCAAGCTTTTATTTTCTAAGGGCATGGACTTTGACTGTTTTTTTCTTCTCTTTTTTTTTTAGTTGAACTTTCTAAGAATTGCCCCAGCTTGTACTTTTGGGACATGAACCTTTCTTTTCATTCTTTTTTTCATTTTTTTTTTACCTTCGACTCTAAACTTGATTCCAAAAGAGGGTTCAAATAAAAATGACACCAGCTCAAAAGGGGTAGAGAAGGGTATAAAGTGTTTGGGTAGCAGAAAAAAGGCCTCCCAATCTCGAGAACGCCAAAACATATTATCTTTTTGCGATCATAGAATTGATGAACATGTCTATTTTCTTGGTTTGTCATGGTTGAAAGATACTTTTCATCCATTAATGCCAAACTTTCGACCAAGCTACAATTGATCAAACATCCTCAAGACCGATCTTCACAATGATTTGAAGGTGAAATTTACTCGACCTTAGTTCCAAAGTATCTCAAATCTTTATTCATCCTCAAAAGTGTCTCTTTCTCACTTATATCATTCAAGACTAAATCAGTTTTTAAAGATCTGGCCAAAATTTCTGCATGCATGTCATATCACTAAAACGAGCGAGAAAGGAACTAAGCATGGAATGACACAAAGGGACAAATTGTATTTCATTGAGTAAAGGATGGAAGGGCTAAACAACAAGACAAACAACCTAAAATCCTAGTTACAACTCTAGAATAACCCGGATAATGAAAATAGCAATAAAACAGACAGACAAGACTCACACAAATAGAAAAGAGGGATAGAAGGGTTTGACTCAATAAAACAAATAAAATCAGGATCACAGCCCTGAAATAACCCAGATAATATAAAAACATCAAAATAAGCTACCATTATTCCTTCCTAGTGAGGAGGGAATGGCTTTTCAATTGCTAAGCTTGACATTTAGCCACAAATTTGCTCATCAGAATCAGCAGAGCATTCTCCAATTTCAAAATCATCAACTTCAGTTAGCAAGTTCCCGAGAGGATTCTCATACTCCCTGTCACCACGCATCATCCCCACAAAGTGTGCATCATCATGTGCAGGTAAATGATTCTGCGTGATATTCTGGGTGTCACTGTCTATGATCACAATCAGATTTTCCTGGATCATCATTTCTATTTCTCTTTTCAAATCCCGACAGCTTTCAACATCGTGCCCCTGGGCATTGGAATGGTATTCACACCTTTTAGAAGGGTCAAAGCTTCTTGCACGTGGGTCCACATGATTTGGAGGAACATGTGCAATCATGTCATAATGCTTTAATTTCTCAAACAAGCTTGCATAAGACTCTCCTATTGGTGTAAAATTATCTTTCAACCTTTGTTCCCCTCTATACCCTTTGCTTGGATGCGGGTTATAGGGCACTTGAAAATTTTGTGGAGGTTGGTGGAGATTTTGCAGTGCTGATGCTCGCCTTCCGGGGTGCCTTGGTGGATGGACAACATACTCAGGTGGAGCAAAATAGTATTGTGGATTCTGAGGTAGATAGTAGTGCTCATGGGAATCATCGGAAACAGACAAGGTTGGTCACACCTTCGAGATGTTCTCCTAGAACCTCTTGTCGACCCTGATGTCATCATAATTTCTTCATCCTTCTCATTTGTGTCGCTAAGACTATCAGATTCAATCTGGACAGCCTGAGTTGCGGCTTTGAGAGCTGCTTGACTTATAACTCTGCCTGTCTTAAGGCCATTCTCTACCATTTCTCCCATTTTGATTGCTTCCGAGAAGGATTTGCCAACTGCGGACATCATGTTTTGAAAGTAATCTGGCTCTTGCGCCTGAAGGAAGACAGTGATTAGCTCATGGTCATCCATGGGTGGCTTAACTCTAGCTGCTTGCTCTCTCCATTTAATGGCATATTCCCTGAAACTTTCAGTTGGTTTCTTCTTCAGGTTGGAAAGGGAATTGCGGTCTAGGGCAATGTCGATGTTGTATTAGAACTGTTTGAAAAAGGCCTGATCCATGTCATCCCAGACATACCATCGAGATGTATCTTGATCAGTAAACCATTCAGAGGCTACCCCCGTAAGGCTTTTCCCAAAATAAGTCACCAGTAATTCTTCCTTTCCTCCCGCACCTCTTAGTTGATTGCAATACCTTTTCAGGTGGGCTATAGGGTCTCCGTGTCCATCATACTTTTCAAATTTGGGAGTCTTGATACCAAGTGGAAAATGAACATCGGGGAACATACATATATCTTTGAAGGCAATACTCTTCTGACCAGCCAACCCTTGCATGTTTTTCAACTGTTGTTCTAAGCTTTTCACTCTTTGGGTCATTTCTTCTGTGCCATCTTTTGGGCAGGCTTCTCAATATTTGCAGGAAGATCAAATAGGTACGAATGGTACTCAGGAGAGTGATATTGTTCTTGATGGGTAGAAAATTGTGACTCATGAGTTTTCCTCTGTACCACTGTTGGTTGTGGGACAGTGAAGACAGGCGTAACAGCAGCGGTTCTGATTGGTTGCCAATGGAACACTTTCGGAGCAAGCAACAGAAGTTCCAGCAGTAGTCGTGCAGTTGGGATAAGGACTGAACCCAGGTGGATAGGATTGATCAGGCAATGAGACCGAAATGGCAGTAGTTAAGATGGGTGTGAACTCTAGGAAATCATGAGAAGAAAAGGGCGGTCCTTGGCCGTTGGCCCATGCTTGACACATTACAGCCATTCTCTGTTTCAGTATTCTATTTTCCTCAACCACAGTAGACTCTTGTGAACCCTCTGACCCTGAGTCTCACGACTGCTCGTAACAGCTTTGATGTCAGTTGTCATTTTTCCCTTGGATTTGCTTTGTCAGCTTACCACAAACCGACCATCTCAAACTTTCTTCACAATTCAAAACAAAAGATATGTTAGAATGGACTCAGTCGGTTCTTATTATTATTTTTTCTTCTTCTTCACTTTCTTTTTTTTTTTTCAGAATCATTCGGTCGAACCTAATGTGGGTTGCCTACGTATCATGACGCCGCATGAATCAGATCTTGCGTAGTTCGGGAAGATCAGGAATAAAGTAAATAAACTGGTTCTTTTGGTTTTTTTTTTTTTGAGAATTTTTGAAAAGAAAGACTTCTAAAGAAGAAAGAAAAAATATATATTATATTTTTTTTTTAATTTTGAAAGAAAATTTTCTAAAGAAGAAAAGAAATATTTTTGGATTTTTTGAACTTTTATTTTGAATTTATGAAAGAAATACTTCTAAAGAAAAAGAAAATATTTTTG
>MDKI01282828.1:0-26552 GCA_005239505.1 Nicotiana paniculata | reverse complement strand
CTTAGGATAATTTCAAGCCCTTACCCAATCTCTGGTTAGTAACGTAGTTGTAATTGAACCCCTAAGGTTCCCTAACGCACCTTTAAAATCATTAGGTGGCGACTCTTCAAAATATGCAAACCCCTTTTCCAAAAGGAACGAATTGTCCCAACCAATGTCATAAACCCGATTCCGCGAGGAAAAAAGGGGTGCAACAGCATGGCGACTCCACTGGGGAAATCCAGGCTTTTACCATTTCAAATTGTTTCGTGAATTTGTGCCTATAATTTTAAATACTTGCACCATTTCCTATTCCCTTTACATGCAGTTAATTATTTACTTCAGGTATTTACTTTTCTTCAAAGACGAAACTGACATGTCTCTTTGTTTCCTTTTGTAACTGCTTTAAATCATTACTACCATTTTTACCGTTTTCTTTAACGTGCAAATACGTGACAACTTGTTTTAATACTTATTATTGCATAATCATGCTCAGCATTCATACTCCACTCATGCCAAACAAAATACTATAGCAATTCTTGATGAGTGGTTGCACTCTTCCTATATTATTACCCACCAAATTCGAAAAGGCTTATTTGCGGTAAAACTAGTTGATCAGCGGTGCAGTCGACGGTTCCGTGCCTTTCCCCCTTGAGTTGTCCGCTCAAGGGTACCGGTCTAAAACCCCATAGAAACCTTACTTCGTTATTTTATTTCATGCATCATGGTCAAACCTAGCCGGGTTAATGTGTCGTCCGCACAATAACCCTTTAAGACATCCTTATCCAAAAGTCCACCGGGTTTTTCATAATCCTAACGGACACAATCACGTTCTGTGCATTTATTTGGAGAACTAAATGCTTGTATGCTAATCATAAGTGTATAAATAGTTGAGTCTGGCGGGGGTAAGGTCCTAACTATGTTTGTCTTGCTAAAAATATGAGGCACGAAGTCCCTAGATTCGGCATGGTCAGCAATATCCATCCAAAGCTCCTGAACTGGTGGGAAGACCTTTCCTCCAGTGATAAGAAACACGTCAAGAAATACCTACTGCTAGGACTGCGTGATCTAGGGAACCTGTTCGATGGGATCAAGGGTGCCGAATCTGGGGAAGGTCCTTCTAGGACCAAGTAGGATAGGATTTCCTTTTTTTCGTTTTTATCAATGTAATAAAGCCAATGACCATTAGTGACTTTATTTCATGCTTACTATTTTAGTGTTGTTTTGGATTCGTCTATTTCTAAATTAATGAAATGAGGCATTTTGGCATCTAAGTTCTCCAAATCAACTTGTCTCTAGGCTTAACTCGGGCACAAAAGAGGTCCCCAAATTAGGACGCATTTTACATTCCCGCACTATGTGTTTAAATACCGCAATGCTTTTCATAATACTCACTGACTTGGCTACTTTTGTTTTTGTTTTCCTCTTTATTTATTTATTTATTCCCCACCTCAATGGTTAGTTCATGCATTCTGGCATCGTCATCATCTCACACAAGATCCAGGGCCCGACGAGCCTCGGGGTAACAAGCATTATTTATTGTTTTATTTACTAAATGATTTTCCTTTTCCTACATTTTTCAATTTCTGCAATGAGATCTTCAATGTTCAAAACAGTTATTCAATTCATCAAAGCATCTTCTAAATTTCTCTTACGAATCCGATATTTATTGCTATTGTCTTCTCTCATTACTTTATTTATACAACATTACTATTACTTGTCTTGATGAACCGATGATTGTGACATGCAATGAGACAACGCAGCAAACAGACATTGATTCAGATGAAGACGACATACCTGATGAATTTTCAAAGAAGTTGAGAAGTTGAGAACTTTGAGAACACACCTAAGTCCAACCTGGATGAGACTGAAGTTATCAACTTGGGAGATTCGAAAACGTCAAGGAGACTCGCATTAGCATTTATTTGACACCATCAAAAAAGAAAGAATACATAGAGTTCCTAAAATAGTATGATGACGTATTTGCATGGTCGTATGATGACATGACTGGTCTAAGTACGTCTATTGTGGCTCAAAAACTGCCAACCAATCCAACGTGTCCACCGGTGAAACAAAAGCCCAGAAAGTTCAAACCCGACATTAGTTTGAAGATCAAAGAACAAGCAGATCAACGCCAAAGTTCTCCGCGTAATGGAGTACCCGACATGGTTAGCCAACATTGTACCTGTGCCAAAGAAAGATGGGAAGGCCAGAGTCCGCGTCGACTACCGGGGTCTCAACCGGGCTAGTCCGAAAGATGACTTCCCCTTGAAAAATATACACATTTTGATTGACAACTGCGCCAAGCATGAATTGCAGTCCGTCGTGGATTGTTTCGCTGGTTATCACCAGATTTGGATGGATGAGGAAGATGTTGATAAAACGACATTCATTACGCCGTGGGGAGTGTATTGTTACAAGATAAAGCCAAGGGGAAGTTCTCTCCCAACTGGCAAGGTCTGTACATGGTTCATAGAGTGCTGACAGGAGGAGCACTCATACTTGCAGAAATGGACGGAAGAGTTTGGCCGAATTCGATCAATTCAGATGTAGTCAAATGCTACTATATGTAATCTTTATGCTTTCTCAGTGATTTAATAAAGTTGTTTTAATATCCATTTGATGGATTTCAAGACCATACACGGTCGCTAATGCCACTAACATCCTAATAGATGTTATCCTCGTTACTGGCGAGTAAGTGTCAAAGTAATCAAGGCCTTACTTTTGTCTATAACCTTACAAGTCTTGCCTTATATTTGTCAATAGTGCCATCAACTTTCATTTTCCGTTTAAAGATCCATTTCGAACCTAAAGACTTATTTCCAGGAGGAAGATCAATTAATTCCCATGTATGGTTATCCAAAATTGATTGAATCTCACTATTGACTGCCTCTTTCCAAAACGCCGAATCAGAAGACGACATAACTGCTTTAAAAGTTTGAGGTTCATTTTCAAGCAAGAATGTCACAAAATCTGGTCCAAAGGAAGTAGATGTTCTTTGACGTTTGCTACGCCTTGGATCTTCTACACTTGGAGTATTTTCCTTTGATTCTTCCTGAGGTCGTTTAGGTCTTTCACTTAACGACTCACATTCAGTTTTATACGGATAAACGCTTTCAAAGAATTCAGCATTATCTGATTACCGTATTAACATGAATCCCGGGATTATCGGATTTATGGACCAAAAAACGACATGCTTTACTGTTTGTAGCATATCCAATGAAAACACAATCTACTGTTTTTGGTCCGATTTTAACCCTTTTAGGTAAAGGAACCTGTACCTTTGCTAGACACCCCCATACTTTGTAATATTTCAAGTTAGGTTTTCTTCCTTTTCATTTTTCATATGGAATAGATTGAGTTTTGTTGTGGGGTACTCTGTTGAGTATTCAGTTAGCTGTAAGGATAGATTTCCCCCACAAACTCTGCGGTAATCCGAAACTTATTAATAAAGAATTCATAATTTCCTTTAATGTCCGATTTTTTCTTTCCGCAATTCTGTTGGATTGAGGTGTGTAATGTGCAGTAGTTTGATGGATAATTCCATATTCCGAACATATTTCTAAAAACGGAGATTCATATTCTCCACTTCTGTCACTTCTAATCATTTTGATCTTTTTATTCAATTGATTCTCCACTTCATTCTTGTATTTCTTAAATGCTTCAATTGCTTCATCCTTACTATTAAGAAAATAAACATAACAATATCGAGTGCAGTCATCAATAAAAGTAATAAAATACTTTTTCCCACCTCGAGATGGTGTCGACTTCATATCGCAAATGTCAGTATGAATTAAGTCTAAAGGATTTGAATTCCTTTCAACATACTTATAAGGATGTTTTACAAATTTAGATTCAACACATATTTGACATTTCGATTTATTACACTAGAATTTACGCAATACTTCTAAATTAATTAACTTCCGAAAGGTTTTATAATTGACATGTCCTAAACTAATATGCCATAAATAATTTGACTCCAACAAATAAGAAGAAGCTGAAATTTTATTCATACTATCAACAACCATTACATTGAGTTTGAAAAGGCCCTCCCTGAGGTAGCCTTTTCCAATATACATTTCATTCTTGATCACAACAACTTTATCAGAAACAAATACACATTTGAATCCATTATTCACAAGAAAGAAGTAGAAACTAAATTCTTCCTAATAGTAGGAACATGAAGAACGTTGTTGAGCATTAACACCTTGTCGGAAGTCATCTTTAAGAGTATTTTCCCATAACCTTCAATCTTGGCTGTTAAATTATTTCCCATGGAAATATTTTCTTCGGGACCAACAGTAGAGTAAGTCGCAAATGCTTCTTTGACAGCACAAACATGTCGAGTGGCTCCGGAGTCAATCCACCACTCCTTCGGATTTCCAACTAAGTTGCATTCCAAAAGCATTACACAAAGATCATCAATGTCATCATTATTCTCCACTATGTTGGCCTGTCCCTTCTTCTTATCCTTTTTCGAGAGACGACAATCAAGGGCTTTGTGACCAACTCTTCCACAGTTGTGGCAGTTTCCTTTGAATTTCTTTTTGTTCTGCTCCTTAGTCTGTCCAAAAGATCTCTTCCTCTTCTTAATTTTTAGAGCAGTCTCCTCAACGATATTAGCTCCCATGATCATTGAATTTCCACGAGACTTCTTCTCGGCTGTTTTGTTGTCTTCCTTAATCTTGAGACGAATCACAAGATCTTCCAACTTCATTTCTTTGCTCTTGTGCTTAAGATAGTTCTTGAAATCTCTCCACGAAGGAGGCAACTTTTCAATCATTGCAGCTACTTGAAATGCTTCATTCACGACCATACCTTCAGCAATAAGGTCGTGAAAAATAAGTTGAATCTCCTGAACTTGGGTTCCCACAGTTTTGTTGTCTATTATTTTATAGTCTAGAAACTTGGCAACCACAAATTTCTTCAAGCATGCATCTTCCGTCTTGTACTTTTCTCAAGTGCGTCCCATAATTCTTTCGAAGTATTCATCGCTCTGTTGTACAAGTCATCCTCTAAAGTGCTTAGGATATAGCCTTTGCAAAGAAAATCTGCCTGCTTCCATGCTTCAACAATCATGAACTTCTCGTTATCCGACATGTCCGCAGCAAGCACTGGAGGTTCTTCACTAGTAAATTTCTGCATACCAAGTGTGGTAAGCCAGAAGAACACCCTTTGCTGCCATCCTTTGAAGTTGGCTCCAGAAAATTTTCTCGATTTTTCTACCGGTGGAACAACAGTCCGGCTTGACGAGGCTATCGTCGTTGCCGCAACAGTCGCAGAAGAATTTCCGTTATCAATTGCCATTTCTCACAGTCAACAACAGAAGAGTTCAATCAATGGCAAAACCAGAACAGTAAATAGTATTGTAATTAACAATAAACAATATGTATAATAAATAAAAACCAAAGTTTTTATATACTATTTCACAGAAAATGATGAAGTTTTTATGTTCTTTAAATCGTTTTCTGAATTTCAAAACTCTGATGAAATTTTTATATCTTCAAATCAGAATAATAAAATTCAGACGGAGTAGAAAACCACACAGGTTTTAATCTCCACAAACAAAATACAGAAGAAAAAAAAATAATTTCCTTAAGATTGTTATTCAATCTGTAGTGCTATAAAATAAATAAAACAGTAAACTTTCTGAAAATACATAAACAAAAAATTTAGTAGAACTAGAACGTCAATTCTCTTCTGAAAATAGTATAAGAATAAATCGAGCCCACTGAATACACAGTGTGTCCTTAAGAAAATTATTCCCCTTAAGTACCCGAGGTTTTGGAATATATCCTCCCATGATAAAACGAATTAACTCACCAGCGTATCTGTACCAGAAAACTCTGGTGATCGGCGAACCACTCGATGGTCGTAAAACACACTGGAATTGTGTAGAAGAAGAAGAAGAAGAAGAAGAAGAAGATCAGAAAATTTAGTAAGTAAAAATTCTGGGATTCAAGGCATATTTATAGCCACTTTCGTACTATTTTTGAAAAGGGTTTGCAACCTTTCAGAACAACCATAGCTGTTGGAGCAGGTGTGAATATTGCGGGAAAAAAATGGATTTAAAATAATCCGGAAAAGAAAAACGGACCGGACCTTTGACCAAATCCGAAGCCAAAGTCGAGTCGAGCCGAGCCGAGCGAGCGACGACGACGATGGCGCGAGGCTCGCCTTCTTCTCAACTCTTTAAGATCTAGAAGAAGAGCTTCTCTATATATACACATAGATTTTCTTTCCTTCTTCTAATGAGGGAAATAGTGCACTAATTCAAAATTTCACTTCCCTCCATTTCTTTTCCCACCATTTTCCATTCACTCTCTTTAAGCTACACCAAGCTTAAAATTAAGCTGCACTAAGCTTAAAGACCAACAGTTTTTCCCATCACTCTAAAAAATTATCTTAAAACATATTTTCTACTCTCTGTATATATCTATATATTAGAGTCATTATACTTTTAAGAATTAAAACTAATATATCAGTTATTAGTGCTTTATCTTTTTATTTTGGAAAAAACTCAACATTATATAATATACTCTAAATAATTATAGAAACTACTAAAGTACTTTAAAATAATATGTGTAATTGTTTATCTTCAAAAAAGGTACAGTTGAATTTATAAATGTGTTTTATGGGCACGTAGATTAAATTGATTAGATTAGTAATATAACAAAGAACAATAGAACTAAAATAAAGATAATTAAAGGAAGAATGTAATAAAGTTAGCCTGGACCATAAGAATTCGGAGGAATCTCTCTATAAGGATGACTTCGATTATACTCAATCTTTAAGAACACTTTGAATCCGGAATAAAAAAATATAGAGAATAAAGTAAGTATGACATTTTGCTATATGATTTCTCCTTCCACCATTCCCCCACAATAGAATGAAAGTCTCTATTTATAGAGAGCTATAAGGTGCATGATCCACAAATTATGCCTCCTTAATAACCAATACTAATGATGTGAAAAAAGATAATTAAAAGGTGATAAAGAATAATAACGTCTAATAAAGGCCGGAAGAATCTTGGGATCTTCTGTAACGTTCTGTAACGGTCATATCTTAAATTGCTTCTTATCCGGCCATAGGTTTGTATCCAGTGTCACCATAATTGAGTCACCACTGACTGGTCATCCTTTACACTTGTCGTTTTCTAATTTATCCAACTTTTGGGACCGTTTTTTACCGAATATAGATAGCTCCCACTTTCCGGTTACTAAAAAAAAGTGCAGAATTCAGAGATTCAGATGATAACTCCCCCACTTATTTCTTTCGTCAATGATCGTTTGATACTGAAAAAGTATCAGTGCCACAAAAAAATTGATCTCAGACTTCTAGTGTTTACCTGAAACTATTAATCTTTGAGTTTTGACTCTTGAGTTTGTACCTTAAACGAGTTTTGACTCTTAGATTTTTAGTTGTTCCTGAAACTTTTATAATCTCACAACCTTAGAGACAAGGTATATTAATGACCATGAATTTTGTAAGTCTGATTTTGATAAAGTCCGAAAATTTAATGAATTCGGTTAACTTTACAATAGAAAAGCAAGGCATCCGATCTTTAGCCATTTGTTTAGATGGCTTTATAAGATAGGACCCTTATGTTGATGGTGCTTATGAAGAGATGTCCCCTGTTCTTCTGCACATAATTATTGGGATTCGTAATCCTTATTTACTTTTAAGTGTGAGCAAATTTTAAGAACGATTTTATTCATTCAGACATTTACGCGAATGTTTTAGATGCTACAAGTTTTGCTTCATTCCATTCCTTGAAAGCATTTAGAACTTTGTATTTATGACAGTTTACATGAAATGAACAAAAATATATTGCAAGAGAATTGCGGTCGGGCTGACATTTATTGGTTCTAGCCAGTTATTGATTATGATTTCTTTTATATATTTTTTTCAGGCTAGATCTAGCAGTCCCCTGTCTTTTTCTTTATTCCGGAGTCAGCACAGGCTGTCTCAATTATCCTGTACGGACATGATATTTTTTAGGCATAGTATTTTTTTTTCCGCTGTTTCGGAAACATCTTCATGTACTTCCGCTACTATTGTTGTGATTTTGCTGCTTTGAGCAACAATACCCAGCGTTCGTAGATATTGTTGTTCTTCGTCGAAGTTACATTCTGGCGACTTGCTAAAGAAACACTGATGGGCATGATTCAAATCGGTGTCTGGAATGCCTCCGATCAAAGTTCAGTTGACTTTGATTTCGGGCTGTAGAAGATGTCGATATAATTACCTAACCATCTTCTACGCGAATCTTTGACTCGTGTCTATTATGAACATTTGCCCACGTCGTCGCTTGAAATTCCAAAAAACTCTCCTTCAACTTCCTTGAGGCATCAGAGCTTGTGGGATTGAGACCTAGGTAAATTCTTTCGCTTCCCATTCATCCAGTACTGCCGGAAACAACATTATATCCTTTTGGAATCAGATCACAAAGTCTTGTAGTAACTCTGAGTCGCCTTGAGCGATTTTGAATATATCTGCTTTCTAGCTTGAACTTTCCTTTCTCTAGCGTGAGCTTTGATGAAAGAATCTGCAAGTATTTCAAAAGAATCAATTGTGTGTTCAGGTAAAAGTGAATACCATATTAAAGCTATTTTCATTAGGGTTTCACTAAATTTCTTTAGCAAAACTGATTCAATCTTATGCAGAGCCAAATAATTTCCCTTAACAACTGTGGTGTAAGTTGTGATGTGTTCGCGTGGATCCGATATTCCATTTTATTTTGGAATATCCGCAATTTTGAATCTCTTTGAGATCAATTTCGGAGCCGCACTAGGTTTGAACGACAATTGTATGTACTACTTCGAATTTGGGCCTTCCAGGACCAGAGGTGCCCACGAGAACTAATCTAACTGAGCATAAAATTCCTTAGTAATCTGATCCATCCGAGCATTTATTTCTTTCATGAACCTCATGAGCTCGATCTTAAAAGGATCACGTGCGTTGTTTTCATTTCCAAATCCACTACCTACACCATCTGCCTCATTATTGTTTGATCTAAACTCTCATCTGGTTATGGTATTACTGGTTCTTGGTGTCGTTTGATTTATAGGCATGCCGGGAGGACTCACACTCCACTTCTTTGAATTGTTTGAGGCTAATGATAATGCTTGTTGAAGCTCAGTCACTATCCAGTCATGTCTTGAAAGATGATTCATAATTTTCTGTTGTTGTGCTCTCAAAACTTTTATAATATCGACAACATGCTCATCATCAAAATCATCAGGGTAGGGCTCCTCGCTTGTCGAGTATTTCTTTCGACCCGGTTCGGAGATGACTCATTCCTGTCAATATGTGTTTCACTAGTTCAGTTGTCCTTTTGAGTTCCATCATGAAAATTATCCACATGCTCGTTTTGTTGTTTGTTTCAACTTTGAGCAAGCTATTAGGTTCCATGGGTTTTTATGCTTACACCATCAAAACTTCAAAGTACGTTAGCAAAATATGAGCACATCAAAATAACACCACAATTATCTATTTCCCACGGTGAGCGCCAAACTTTTTACCCTAAAAGAACAGTTGAATTTGTAATGGTGCTTTATAGACGCGTGGATTAAGTTGATCATATTAGTAATATAACTAAGAATAAAAGAACTAAAATAAAGATAATTAAAGGAATAATGTAATAAAGTTAGCCTGGGCTGTAAGACCACGAAGGAATCTCTTTATGGGGATGACTTCGGTCGAACACTCAGCCTTTAGGAACACTTCTAATCCGGACCAAAAGAATATAAAGAACAAAGTAAGTATGATGTTTTGCTAAATGATCCTCCCCCTTCCCCCTCACCCCCTCCCCCTCCACACACACACAATAGAATGAAATTTTTTATTTGTATCAGAGTTATGGGGTGCATGATCCACCGATCATGCCAGAGAAATCTTGAAATCTTCTGTAACGATCATATCTTGAATTGATTCTTATCTGGCAATAGATTTGTATTCGGTGTCACTATTGTTGAGTCACCACTTACTAGTCATCCTTGACACGTGTCGTCATATACAGTAATAAAAAATGAGATAATAATTAGTTTTGTTTGCCTAATACATATACAAATTAATACCCACGGAAATATCTCAAATATATCTCTCAGTTAGAGTTTCAATAATTAATTTAACATTAAACTTTTTTTAAATCTATAGAAGAAAAATAAGAGTGAAATTCTACGTAAAATTTGATATTTAGGTTAAAGTTACAATTATCTCAATGCCTTAATTAATATTTCTCATATCTGAATCATAGTTACTTGAATATTATGAATGTACTTTAGAATTGAAATGATAAAAATGGTAAGCCAAGAAAGTACTTAAGTAATAACATTAAAGGATAACTATATACAATTTGAGGAAGATAAAATTATTATGTTTATTTAAAAAGAGGTTTTTATGGTGGTGTATGACTTCTGGAGAAACAAATAATAGTTTAGCAACTTTTTTGTTTTAAATTAAAGAAAAATGATTTTACTAAGTAAATTCAGTCAAGTTGAATAATCATTTAAGGAATTAACTCCTCTTTTGCATCATTAGAGTTTGGAGTTTACATTTCTGCTGTTAATTTCCTATTCAACTTTCTTGCAATTACGTAGAATTTGGAGCTTATATGATGACTTTGGCCTTTACCACCCCATATAAGTAAGAATGAAAAAGACATTCACATCAATTGCTAAAGAAAATTGAAGAGCCTTAAATGTATAATATGTTATATTAATTCATGCTTTACAACTCATTATCTATAAATCGGCCTAAGTGGTATCTAATGAATTATATAGAGTTTGGTCTAGTAATAGACAAGTTTCTGTTTAGTAGGATCCCATGTTCATTGATTTTTATGAGTCTTCAATGAATATGTGAAACTTTACTCTTGCCTCCTTTTTTCTTTTCTTTTCTTTGCATTCAATTCAAAAGAAGTCCCACCAAACAACTTACCCTCTTTTTTTTTCTTCCTTTCTACGTTCTCTTAATTAAAAAAGACTAGGTGAATTTTAAAAACACCTCTTACATGTTGCTTGGTCGCACGTTACAATAACAACAATAATAATAATATCTCTTAGCACCAAATACACTTTTTTTTTGGTGGATAACGAGATTGGAGTTACAGTTACACCGTGACCTGAGAATCACATTAGTTTTAAAAGAGACAAAATAAAAGGACTTTGAAACATAGTTTAATCTAAACTTGTACTAAAGGGTATGACTTAACTACTATTAATAAAGCGAGCGAAAATTATGAGAAACTAATATAATTCAATATTAAGTAAGTAGTAGACATTAAAAAAGTGACAAAAAATTAAGATAATTCAAATCTAAGCAAAAAGTAAATATCGAGTGGAACAGTCGAGGTATACCAAGTTGACTTGACACCACTAATATAAAGAAAATATATAGTTAATTCACACGATGGTTCAAGTTTATCCGAAATGACATTATTGAACTAATGAGAATGGCTATATATTAATCCAATTAATAATTGAGAGAAATATCTAGTAGTATAGATCAGCCTCCTCATATGTGGTCCATCCTATTGATTTTTTCAAACAGTGATAAGCTTCCACCTATATGACTCAATCACCATCATAATTCATAACTAAGAGGAGAAATTCAACATTCACTCTCCTAAGAGCAAGAAGACATAATCCATATTGAGTGCCTTGTCTCAATACAAAAAATCCCACATTACACTCTTTGACTTTTCAATTACTAAAAGAATAAGAACTCCACGGAATTCCAAACTATTTAAACCAACTTGACATTAACAACTCCTTGCTGTGAAAAATGGATCTTGAAGCTGAGTGGGAACTTCTTCCTAATAATGAACTTCTTGAAATCCATGATTATGGAGGCAAAAATATTTCCTTTAAGAAATATGATTCTCAATTTGTCGACTCAACAGAACACTCTAGAGTGCCAGATCAGCTAATTATTCCACTCCCTAATCAGCTGAATCCAAGTTCACAACAAATCCAAGAAGATGATGAGGTTATTAAAGAAGTTATAATCAAGGTTCCAGTTGAGGTAAACATGTTACCATCTAAGTATTTCTAGAAAAGATCAATGTTCCACACTATTACGTGTTCTCCTGATTTTCTTATTATATTTAATTTTTTTATTCCTTAAAGAAAGGACAACATATTATCATAATTTATTTTACCTTTTACGAAAAGAAAAATATGATTCTTCCATGTTTGACTTTCACATGACACATGATTATTTCGATCCTAACACAGACTTGGGGATGTTGAATTATACGATTATCTCGCCTAAAAGTTCTTTTTCTTCTAAAATCATCTCAGATGTGGGCATGTTTTTCTTTTTTTTCAAAAACAAAAGATGACATGCATATATATCCCGTTCTTGTAAGCAAATAAGACATAAAAAACTTTTAAAATGCACAATATTGATCAAATTTGTGAAGATATTTTGTTTTTATTGGCTAGTAGTGAGATTTGAATCCAGTACCTCTTGTCTGCTCTAATATCATGTTAAAATATGTAATCATCTCATCTAAAAGTTTAAATTGTTAAAAAGAGCATACTTTAATTACTTGCCTATATTGTATCTCAACAGGGAGCAAGTATGGTGGAAAATGAGCAAGATCAAGTATCACAAGTTTTCTTCAAGAAAATGAAGGAAACAGAATATGAAAACATGAAATTGGACTCACCCAAGTTCAGTAACAAGACTTGTGTGTCTCAAATTGATTCAGATCCTTTGCAGTTTGAGGATAAAGCTGATGTCGCGGAGGTGATTAACAAAGAGAGTACTGTGATCAAGAAGAGGGAAAACATGGAAGCAGATATTGAAAAGAACAATGGTGGATTGAACTTATGGAACTGGAGCTTCACTGGAATTGGTGCTATTTGTTCCTTTGGGGTTGCTGCTGCTACCATTTGCATCTTCATAGGAAATCACCAAAAACAGAAACAAAATAAGCAGAATCAGAAGCTTAAATTTCAATTTTCTGATGACAAGGTTTGTCTAAACTTCCATCATTTTCAGTTACTGCTTTTTGGATCTGATTGATGAAAGATCAACAACTATAGTAAGGAATAATACTGGTTTGCCTACCAAAAACAAGTATGTAATGGGAAGAATTTAAATGCACTCTACTGGATGAGATACATATGAATAGTCAATAGTAAAAAAAATAGCTTTATGCATTGATCATCAGGAAAACTTTCCTTATAGGGAACCAACTTTTTATAGCACGTTTAATATGGTAACCAGAAAAATAGAGTAAAGAACTTGGTGTAACAGGTTGAAAACACTGATATTATAAAAAAGTTTTTCTGTGTTAGTCTATGTAAGTTAAATCCTATTTTCTAGTATCTAGTAATTGTGAAATGTTCAATTATCAATTATATTTCATCATATGCTTGTGCAAGGAGGGTGTGGAGGTCGAGCACTAGGATAGAAGGTTAGTAGGCAGTCGAACGTTTTTTAATATGTACAGGGGGTATTAAGGTTAGTTTGGTAGTGTTTTCTTACTCTTAGATTGCTAATTTTACTTGTTTTCTTATTACCATCCGCGCTGGTTTCTTAGTTTCTTGCCGTGGTTAATGCTTGTGGCTACTGCTTCCTTCCATCTATTTTCTGGCTCTTAGTTTGCTGTGATTATCTTTCTGGCACGTGGTGTTGGCAATGCTTGTTTCTACTATTTCTTTCTTTCCTTCCTTCCGGACCCGAGGACTTATCGGAAACAACCTCTCTACCGTCCCAAGGTAGGGATAAGGCCTGTATACACACTACTCTCCCAAAGCCCACTTATGGGACTTCACTGGGTTGTTGTTGTTGTCGTCATATGCCTCTGCAGTTGTATCAACTTACTGATCTAACAAAAATGTCATATATATGTGGAACTGCAGAAAATGAAGCAAGTGGTTCAGCAGCCAACAAAATTGAATGAAGCAATTTGTGGAGTAAGAGAAGTTCCTATAACCAACAAACGCATCACAGACGTTGAGGGGTTATTATTACGCTCCTTAGAGCATATTCAAGACTGTTTATCAGTCTCATGAATCATTTTAACATTTCAATATTCGATGGTAGTATCTAAGCATAGGAATACAATATACAGATGTGTATATATATACTGGACTTAATTCCCAGATTATTCCATGAGTAATTTGTAGTGAAGTCATATGTTCTGTAACACTAGAGTTTGGTTCAGATAATACACAAATATTTCAATAATGCATTGTTTTAGGCCATTCTAGGTGCTTTTGTTTGCTTTACATGCTGTTCAGTCTTTTTCTATGATAGTGTTACTCATATATGCTGATGAGAAACTAGAAAATAACAAATTACGAAAAAAACAAGAAACTTTCACCTAGACCATTCACTGGAAATTGAATAAACAATATTTTATTTACCAAGAATTGAAGTGAAGAGACAAGAATGGTTCTTGATCAAGAAATATTTCTGGTAAATGAATTCCTTGATCAGATTACCCGAAACTATTACTATTTTCATATGTAGGGATCGTTTCGTACGATGGATAAGCAAAAATAATTTTGGGATAAAAATTTAGTACCGTTGTATCCCTTGTTTGGTTATTAATCTTAGAATAAATTATTCTAGAATTAAAAATAGTACCGGAATAACTTATACCTGCCAAAGGATATAATAGTAGTCATAGAATAAACTAGTAAAATTGACAATCTCAAGAATAATACAACATACAAACAATCAACAAAAAATAATAGCTGAATAACTAAAAGTAACTAATTACAGAATAATGAATCTCACCATAACTTTTTCAAACCGACACCCATAAAGTTTATGCTTTGAGTGCAAGTGTAAAGAGTTTAGAAATCTTACACAAGTAATTAAAGCAACAGCACAATTAATCATCAAATCTACCACAACCATTAACTAATCATTTAATTGAAAAAAGGGCCAAAAATTAAATCTTTAACCAGTCTAGAATATGTTTCCCGCATAACCAACAGGGAGTTACAAGAAAATCATATCAAAATAACAAATTCCTCAGTAAGGGAAAAAGTATGATTATTACACACACAGTACATATGGGCATGTATTAACATTATTCCAGTAACTACCAAGCGGCGTACTGGATTGATGGGATCCCTTCATCCTTTAGTAAAGATGTCTGACTCGAGCCCCTTGATAAGAAGTGCTTCCCCTTTATCGAGCATACACAAGACAGATCCAGATTAGTCAAGTCAGTGAGTATCGGATACGGGAGGTCATGTGGTGTGAATCTTGGACATTTAAAACAGACCAGAGGAGGGAAAAGAGAGATATGAATTAGGCAGAGGGAAACAAAAGAAAGTCCATAGACAGAGTGTGAAGCGATGAAGCTGTTGAAAGGGGTAACAAAAGATTAGATAAAGAACTTGATCACTGCTCAGTCTTTCCGGATTGCAAGCTATAAATTGGCAAAAATCTGCAGATAAATTCGCCACACTCACCACAACTGGACTGTTAAAAACCATTGCTTTTTAATTTCTCTCTCTCTCTCTCTCTTCTCTCTCTTTTGCTCCAAATCTCTGTCTGATTCTTGTTTTATGGTTTTCATTTCGTCTTATTTTTTTAATCAAACCAACTTTACTAAATATTTTGGAATTTGGAGGCCAAGTGGATGATTAAGTGACGTAGGCCATTTACATTTGGCAAACAGCTCTTTTGTTTTTTTGACGGCATTTAGCATGTTTTTCTTTATTCTTTTATGATTTAATCAGTCAATAAAGAAATAAGAGCCAGTAAATGTGTGACTAATCCTGAGAGTTGTTGCTGTTTCACATCATTAAATAAAAGTAAAGAATTATACTACTCCATCCGTTCACTTTTACTTGACAAGTATACTAATAGATTTTTATTTTTACTTATTACTTTACGCATTTCAAAAAAAGATATTTTTTTTTTCTGTTATACCCATAGTATTTATTACTCATTTCAAATCATACATTTTCTCAAATCCAATAAAATATGCATCAATTAATATGAGTATTATGGTAAATCATGCACTTCATTCATTATTTTTTAAGGGGCGTAAAAAGTTAAAACGTACCAAGTAAAAGTGAACGGAGGGAGTATTAAGTAATGAGCTTCCATTTGAAAAAGTGGAGCTGAATTTACATTTTCTAACTTAAGATATTATGCATGCACCAGTCTTTGCAGAAGAATAGTATTGGCATCATGTGATTGTTAGAACATGCGCAACGGAAGCAAGCATACAATTCAGGCATCAATTACATGTAAACTCGACAATGCTACAATTACTAGATTAGAAGTACTAACCTCTTGAAATCGTTGCACAAATCTTCCAAACGGCAAGAATCCAGGGCTGCAGTCTTCTGCTATATGCCTAGTAAAACCTTGGACGGATTTCTTTGAGTGGACAAAAACAATACAACTCTAAAAAGTGAGTTATTAGGTGAAATTAGTCTTCCTTAAGTAGACTCTTTTTTTTGGCCGAAATTATGCTCCAAAAACGTGTAGGATTCTACTTGCACAAGTAGAATCCTACTCTAACTCTACTGGATGACTTTTCTCCCAAGTCACTTTTTACCCAAGTTAAGTCCAGGTTTTTACTAGGTATAGTAGGGACAACAAAAATAATAAGAAGCTATTAATTATTGAATTAATTCGAAATTAGCATGAATTAATTCTCACTATAATTAATTGCAGTTTATTCTACTAAAAAACTGCAATTGAACTCCTCAATATAAATTTTAAAAATTCAGTAACACTTATTTTAACTCCCTATGTTAAGATCTCAAATACCAGCCAATTAAATTAAATCACTAAAAATTTAATTTAATCAACTAATTAAATCATTTATAATTCCGCTTAAACCATTTCATGTGACGGATATAAAATCCACTGGACGGGTTTTCACATGAAAACTTATAAGCTTACATAAAAGGGTATCATCAAACTCAAAATCGAGTCATGGATTCTATCAACTAATTATTATTTCACAAATGTTATTCGTTATTGTCCAATTTGTTAGGCATACACTAACTCTGAATAGAGTCGTACCTTTTGATAAATCAAAACAATAAACAAATTACATTAATCATAATAATTATATCAAGATTAGGAGTATAATCTCATTTAATGAATTAGAGAAAATGTTTTATATATATTCAGTACAAAAATATCTTTTCTCTACTTGGTCCGTTCAATATACACTAAGCATACTAGCACAAGAAGCCGGAGTAAAACCTCCCATAATCAAGACAAATTATCCTATAATCTTGTGCTACAATCATCAAGATATTTTTTCTAATAATATCTTTGATCATGAACATAGTTTATTAATAATGAGAACCGACAATTTAATCTACTGTGCATGAGCTAAGACTCCATACACTAAATTGTCTACTTCATAACTAAAATGACACACATGTAACGAATGATCTATTTAAAATAGTATTTTATTGAATTGAATAAATTAAATAAATAATTGTTCCATAAAGAATAAAAATAAAATACTATGTCTAAATCGCTGTTAATAGTATATCCCAACAATCTCCCACTTAGACTCATCACCATGAGTCTACTACTCTAATACCCATTCCTTCTACATGCTTGTCAAAAATCTTCTGTGTCAAGCTCTTTGTAAACGGGTCTGCCAAATTGTCCTCTGGCGCAATCTTCAACACTCTTGCATCACCTCTCTGAGTTATGTCCCGAATTAAGTGATATTTACGCTCAATATGCTTACTCCTTTTATGGCTTCTTGGTTCCTTCGAGTTTGCAACCGTACCACTATTGTCACAATAAGGTACAATTGGTGCTTGAACCGAAGGAACTACATTAAGCTCTTTTAGAAAGTTCCTGAGCCAAACAGCCTCTTTAGCTGCCTCAGATGCAGCCACATATTCGGCTTTCATGGTGGAATCAGTAACACATGATTGCTTGATGCTCCTCCAACTTATGACCCACCTCCTAAGGTAAAAACATATCCCGAGGTAGATTTTCTAGAATCTCTATCTGACTGGAAATCTGAATCAGTATAGCCAATGGGTGCAAGATCACCCGAGTGATACACCAACATATAATCCCTAGTCCTTTTCAAGTACTTGATTATATGCTTAACAACAGTTCAGTGTTCTCATCCAGGGTTAGACTGAAATCTACTAACCATGCCAACAACAAAGCAGATATCAGGTTTAGTACATAGCATAGCATACATGAGACTCCCTACAGCAGAAGCATAAGGGATCACCTTCATCTTTTCTATCTCATCAATCATTTTTGGGGACTGATCTTTCGACAGAGAGATTCCATTTCTAAAAGGCAGAAAGTCTTTCTTGGAATCTTGCATGCTAAACCTGGTGAGAATAGTATCAATATAAAGGGCTTGGGATAAGCCTAATATCCTTCGCTTGCGATCTCGCATGAGCTTGATCCCAAGGATATGTGCCGCCTGTTCCAAATCTTTCATATCGAAACATGAGGACAACCATTTCTTTACTGAATTCAACATGCTCACATTATTTCCTATGAGCAAAATATCATCTACATACAAAAACCAAAAATGTTACTTTATCTCCATCCCACTTCTTATATACACAAGACTCATTTTCACATTGATCAAAACCGAAGATTTTAATCGATGCGTCAAAACAAGTGTTCCATGCTCTAGAAGTTTGTTTCAATCCATAAATGGATTTCTTTAATTTACAAAACATGTGCTTACTGCCACTTTTTATGAAACCAACTGGTTGTGCCATATAGATGCACTCATCAAGACTTCCATTTAGAAAAGCCGTGTTGACATCCATTTTCCAAATATCATAAACGTAATGAGAAACAATGGATAAGACAATCCTAATGGATTTAAGCATGGCTACTAATGAAAAGGTTTCCTCATAATCGATCCCTTCTTTTTGAGTGAACCCTTTTGCAACAAGCCTAGCTTTAAACAGTTGCACTTCTCCATCCACTCCTCTCTTTTTCTTATAGATCCATCTACAACCAATGTGTTTGACTCCAGTAGGTGGTTCTACAAGATCCCAGACTTGATTGGAGTACATGGACTCCATTTTAGATTTCATAGCAGCAACCCATTTATCAGCATCCGTATCCTGTAGTGCTTCTTCATAATTAATAGGTTCCGTGTTGGTCTCTTCAGGGATTCTATCATAAGATTCTCCCAAGAGCGCAAAACAGAGAGGTTTTCTTATAATTCTCCCACTACGACTAGTCATTACAGGTGCAATATTTTGTTGTTGAATTACAACATCATTTTATGGAACTGAAGAATCAATGTTATCCTCCACACCTTTTGGTGCTGGGATATCGTTAACATCTTCCTGGAGTGTAGGTTACAGAACAATTTCAGGTTGCTCAACAATCTGAGGTTGCTCAATATTACTCCCATTACTTTGGGGTAGTGAGATGTCAAGCAATTGCTCTTGTGCATTCTACTGCCTATGGACATTTCTCCCACTACGATGATGCAGTGGTATGTCAATACGGGCTTATGAGATACATTCCATAGATGAGTTATTAGTTACTCCATTACTTAATTCCTGTAAAACTAGTTTACTTCTAGGAATATGGTTCATTAAATAGTCCTCTTCTAAAAATCTGGCATTTGCCGTGACAATCAGCTTCTTTTCTTTGGTACAATAAAATAAACCAGCTTTAGTTCCTTTTGGATATCTAATAAAAAATACATACTTCTGTCCTCGATTACAATTTTTCCATTTTCCCTTTCAGCACATGTGCTGGACAACCCCAAACCCAAATGTGTCTTAAACTTGGCTTGCACCCAGTCCACAATTCTATTGGAGTTGAACGTACTGAATTTGAAGGAACCAAATTTAGAATGTAATTTGTTGTTTCTAAAGCATATCCCCAAAGGAAGAAGGCAAACCGGAATAACTTAACATTGATCTAACCATTTCCATAAGCGTCCTATTTCTTCTTTCTGCCACACCATTTTGTTATGGTGTTCCTGGAGCAGACAATTGGGATGTAATTCCAGAATCTGATAAGTATTTAATGAATTCCGCAGAGAGGTATTCACCACCACGATCAGATCTCAATTTTTTGATATATTTATCATGTCGTTTCTCCGTTTCCGTCTTAAATTCCTTGAATTTCTCAAAGCATTCAGACTTACGGTGCAATAGATAAATGTATCCATATTTTGAGTAATCATCTGTGAAAGTCACAAAATACTCAAAATCACCTCTTGCTTGTATATTCATAGGGCCACACAAATTAGAGTGAATTAATTCTAACTTATTGCTGGATCTATTTCCTTTTGAGGGAAATTGTCTCTTGGTCATTTTACCTTCTAAACAGGATTCGCAGGTTGGTAGTGACTCCACTTTCAATGAACTCAAAGGTCCATCAGAGAGAATCTCGAAATCCTATTTAGATTTATATGACCTAGACGTAAGTTCCATAAATAAGTTTGGCTCAATTCAAAAATACGTTTTATTTTATGTGGCAGATTAATGTTGTTTAATTGTTTTGGTTGTTGTACCACATGAGGAGGAGATATATCAATAATAATGAAAAGGTCACGTACTCTAGCAGCAGTGTAGATAAAATATTTATTAAACTTAATATCAACAGAGTTATTGGTAAAATAAACATTATAATCAACATCCATTATTTTCGAAACCGAAATCAAATTCCTTCTAATAGAAGGTACATAGAGAACATATTTCAAAACTAAAACTCTATCACTATCAAACAAAAATCTAATATCTCCTAATGCTAAAGCTGGTGCTGACTCGCCATTGGCTTGAAAAACGCAGATTTCATTCTTACTTAGCCGCCGTATTTCCTAAAACCCCTGCAAAGTAGTGCAGATATGATTAATGGCTCCTGAATCTACACACCAAAACATGGTAGAGACAGCCGCTAAACAAGTTTCAATGACATTTAAATTTGAATTACCTTGCTTATTAAACTTTGCCAGATAGGCAGAGCATCACTTTTTGTGATGCCCAGGTTTCTTGCAATGATAGAACTTTCCTTTGGGTTTTTTCACACCAGCCGCACCTCCGGGTGCCAAGACCTTTTGAGCCTTCTTCTTTTTCTTACCGCCTTTCAACTTAGAAACTGAAGCTTTCTCAACATTGAATGCCACAATAGGAGCTTGCTGTTTGATAATAGATTCTACCGCTTGCAGCTCATTCAACAATTTATCCAGTGACAAATCCATTTTGTTCATGTTATAGTTCAAGCGAAATTGTTGAAAACTGTCAGGCAGAGTCTGTAGGACCATCTCAACTTAAGATTCCTTATCAATTACAACTCCAAGGACCTCCAGTTCATTTAGAAGACTCATCATCTTCAGAACATGGTCCCTGACCGATGATCCTTCAGCCATCTTGGTGTTCAAAAGGGCTTTCATGGAAGTCTGTTTAGCCGCACGATTTTGCTCACCGAACATCTCTATGATACTTTAGAGCATGTCGTAAGCAAACCCCATAGGTTGATGCTGATGTTGCAAAACATTCGCCATAGAGGCAAGAATGTAACATCGCGCCATCTCACCAGCCTTGACCCATTTGTCATAGGCCTTAACCTGATCATCAGTAGCATTTTCAGGTTTTTCTGGGCACTCATCAGTGATTACAAATTTGTAACCTTCAGCAGTTAGGACAATATCAATGTATTTTTTTCAGTCAACATAATTCGGTCCTTCTAACTTGTTTTGGTTCAAAATTGAGGTAAGTGGGTTGAATGAAGACATGTTTAATCTAAGAGATATTCACATTAAATAGATCATTAGTTATGTATTTAGAATAATTAAATTCAAAATAGCACATTACACATATAACCATGCTCATTGAACAGTTAGATTCGTTAGGAAACTTAACTATTCATGTGAAATATATGAGTTATGTAAGATATTTACCCCATAAATTAAAACAGGACCAACTCAGATGAAGAGTAAGCTGCTAATTTAAGATAGGTAAATATCACTTTTATAAACTCTAGTTTTTATTGAATCAACATGTAACTTAGTTGGAGAATTAATATAAGTAATCAAAATAATTAGAGGCAAAACTACAGTAATCATCTATAATGAACTTATCCGATGTGGAAGAAGACCTATGTCAACATATAAATTCATTATATTACTGTAAAACATGATTGAAAATCATGAGAATCGAACCCTACCATCACTGATTTCTTTTAAAAGAAATTATTTTTTTAAAAATTTTTATTTTCCAGAAAATAGAAAAATAGCCAAAAACCCATCTAAATAACCCCGAATGCCCAAAAAGGACGTACATCATGAGCAGAATTGATGAGTATTGCTCGCTGGGCCGTTTTCGATGAACCTACCAAATTTAAGGTTAATCGGAGTTCGACAGAATTTCAGAATTTCAACTTCATGACCTATTCGTAGAATTCTATTTTTGGCGATTTTAAGGGTTTTAATTATTTTGACTGGTTCAAATCAAGGCAGACATCAGAAACAAAACTATTGCCAAGGGAGACCGGAGTACGCTATGGGGTCCCATAATATACAGATGTATGTCAAAATATGATTTCAGAACTCAAAATAATATTTTTTTTTTATTATTTAATAAAAACGTGTTCAAACAGAATTGTTGAATGCTTTTCACCGTTCCAAACGCTAATGTTCATAATTCATAATTAATCCATAATTTCATAATTAACAGCATTCAAACAGACATATTTTTATTAATATAACACTATGATTATGGACAAAAAATGCAACTAAACAGATTAATAGTATTAATCCACTGTTTATGCTTATATGTATTAATCCATTTAATAGTACTTTGAAAAAAAGTCTCGTTCTTATTAAAATCAACACTGCTTTTCATAAAAAAACGTAATTAAATATTTTGCCATTAAATATAACACCACTGTTTATGCATATGTATATTAATTCATAATTTCAGAATTAAAATACTAATAAATACAATCACGTTTTTGACATAGAATGATCATACCAAACATGTATCATTAAATAACACGTTTTAATATTACTCTATGCATGCTGTATTACATTATCTAGTTAAATGTAAGACGACGTCTGATACCAATTGTTAGAACATGCACATCGTAAGCAAGCATACAATTCAAGCATCAAATACATGTAAACTAGACAATGCTACAATTACTAGATTAGAAGTACTAACCTCTTGAAAGCGTTGCACAAATCTTCCACATGACAAGAATCCAGGGCTGCATTCTTTTGCTATATGCCTAATAAAACTTTGGACGGTTTCTTTGAGTGGGCAAGAACAATACAACTCTAAAAAGTGAGTTATTGGGTGAAATTACCTTCCTTAAGTAAACTCTATTTTTTGGTTGAAATTAGGCTCCAAAAATGGTAGGATTCTACTTGCACATGTAGAATCCTACTCTAACTCTACCAGATGACTTTTCTCTCAAGTCACTTTTTACCCAAGTTAAGTCCATCTTTTTACTAGGTATAGCAGGGACCACAAAATAATAAGAGGCTACTAATTATAACATTAATTCGAAATTAGCATGAATTAATTCTCACTATAATTAATTGCACTTTATTCCACTAAAATCTGCAATTGAACTCCTCAGTATGATTTTTGAAAATTCAATAACACTTATTTTAACTCCCCATTTTAAGATCTCAAATTCCAATCAATTAAATTAAATCGCTGAAAATTTAATTTAATCAACTAATTAAATTCTTTATAATTTTGCTTAAACCATTTCATGTGACGGATACAAAATCCACCGGCCGAATTTTCACATGAAAACTTATAAGCTTACATAAAGGGGTATCATCAAACTCAAAATCGAGTCATGGATTCTATCAACTAATTATTATTTCACAAATTTTATTCCCCGAGTGAGAACCTTACGACTCCGCATAGGCTCCTAGTTATGGACCTGGAGATCAAGAGGAGTAGGAGGAAGAGGGCGGGGTGCAGGCAACCTAAGATCAAGTGGGGTAACTAGACCATGGACAAAGCTTAAGAGTTAGGGGAGAAGTTGGTGGCTATGAGGGCCTGGATGAGTATGGGGGACACGTCTAGTATGTGATCCATGACTAATGATTGCATTAGGGTAGCTTCTAGAGAGGTCTTAGGGGTCACGAAGGGTTCTCCTGGGGGTCATAAAGAGGACTGGTGGTGGAATGGAGAGGTTCAAGGTAAAGTGGAAGCTAAGAAAGCTGCTTATTTGAAGCTAGTAGAGAGTACAAACGAGGAGGAAAAAAGGACTTATCGGGAGTGTTACATAAAGGCAAAGAAAGAGGAAAAGTTAGTAGTTACGACGGTTAAGAACGCAACATTTGCTTGTTTGTACGAGGATCTCGAGGGCAAATATGGAGGCAAGAGGTTGTACCGGTTGGCCAAGGTGAGGGAGAGGAAAGCCCGTGACTTAGACCAAGTCAAGTGCATCAAGGACGAGGATGGTAAAGTGTTGATGGACGAGGCACTCATTAGGAGAAGATGGCAAACATACTTCCATAAACTGTTGAATGAGGAGGGTGATAGATGCATTGTGCTGGGTGAGTTGGAGCACTCCGAGAGTCGGTGGGATTTTGGGTACTGTAGGCGGATTACAGTAGAGGAGGTGGAAGGAGCGATGCGTAAGATGTGCAGGGGCAGAGCAACGGGGCCAGACGAAATCCCGGTGGAATTCTGGAAGAGCGCGGGGCGGGCAGGTTTGGAGTGGCTCACTAGGCTGTTTAATGTTATTTTAAGGCAAAGAAGATGCCGAAGAATAGAGGTGGAGTACGATGGTTCCGCTTTACAAGAACAAGGGTGATATGCAAAATTACAACAGTTATAGAGGTATCAAGTTAATGAGTCACACTATGAAGGTTTGGGAGAAAGTGGTGGAGGCCAGGGTGAGGAAGTGCATGTCTATTTCCGAGAATCAGTTTGGATTCATGCCGAGGCGTTCAACTACGGAAGCAATTCATTTGGTAAGGAGATTAGTGGAGCAGTAAAGGAAAAGGAATAAGGATTTACATATGGTGTTTATTGACCTTGAGAAGGCATACGATAAAGTTCTGAGGGAGGTCGTGTGGAGGTGTTTTGAGGTTAGCGGAGTTCCGGTAGCGTACATTAGGGTGATTAAGGATATGTATGATGATGCTAAGACTCGGGTGAGGACTGTGGGTGGTGACTCGGACCTTTTCCCTGTGGTGATGGGGTTGCACCAGGGATCGACTCTTAGCCCATTTTTGTTTGCCTTGGTGATGGATGTACTGTCGCGTCATATCCAAGGGAAGGTTCCTTGGTGCATGCTATTTGCCGATGATATAGTGTTGATTGAAGAGATGCGTAGCAGAGTTAACGTGAGGTTGGAGGTTCGTAGATAAACCTTGGAGTCTAAAGGTTTCAAACTGAGTAGAACCAAGACATAATAATTGGAGTGCAAATTCAGTGAGACCCATGATGCAGACGTAGAGGTTAAGCTTGATGCTTAAGTTATCCCCAAGAGAGCGAGTTTTAAGTATCTCGAGTCTATTATCCAAGGTAACGGGGAGATTGATGAATATGTCACACATCGCATCGGAGCAGGGTGGATGAAGTGGAGGCTCGCTTTCGGTGTTCTATGTGATAAAAATATGCCGTTATGACTTAAGGGTAAGTTTTATCGAGTGGTGGTTCGACCCGCTATGCTGTATGTGGCTGAGTGTTGGGCAGTCGAGAACTCCTACGTACAGAAGATGAGAGTATCAGAGATGAGGATGTTGAGATGGATGTGTGGGTGTACCAGGAGAGATAGAATTAAGAATGAAGTTATCCGGGACAGAGTGGGAGTAGCCTCCATGGAGGACAACATGTGGGAGTCGCGGCTGAGATGGTTTGGACATGTTAGGAGAAGAAGCATTGATGCCCCTGTTAGGAGGTGTGAGAGGTTGTCCATGGAGAGTTTGAGAAGGGGTCGAGGTAGGCCTAAGAAGTACTAGGGAGAAGTGATTAGGTAGGACATGGCGCTGCTTCAGCTCACTGAGGACAAGACACTTGATAGGAGAGTGTGGAGGTCGAGGATTAAGGTAGAGGGTTAGTAGGTAGTTTATAGTGCTCAACGATAGGCTTAGTAGCATGTATTTCCCTTCTTATTCTTTGATTTTTATTATGGTATGTGGTTTTGTTCGCCTCAGGTATTGTATTCCGTGTTGCTTTTATTGGATATTGTTTATCTTTTTTTCTTCCATATTTCTCCCTTCCTTGATTCCCTCTTATTCTTCTTGACCTTCCTAAGCCGAGGGTCTATTGGAAACAGCCTCTCTACCTGCATTAGGTAGGGGTAAGGTCTGCATACAGACTACCCTCCCCAAACCCCACATGCTGGGATCAAATTGGGTTTGTTGTTGTTGTTGTTGTTGTTGTAATTCTTATTCGTTATTGTCCAATTTGTTAGGCATACACTAAATCTGAATAGAGTCGTATCTTTTGATAAATCAAAACAATAAACAAATTACATTGATCATAATAATTATATCAAGATTAGGAGATAAGCTCATTTAATGAATTAGAGAAAATGTTATATATATTTGTGAGCATGTGATTTTTACTCGCCGTATCGTCCTATAAAAATCCCAATAAATCAATGGATTTTATGAATTTTTGTTGATT
>MDKI01178894.1:0-33908 GCA_005239505.1 Nicotiana paniculata | reverse complement strand
CCTGGCTCTACCAATCCCCAGTCTTTTATATATGGCCAACGACATCAAATTAATGCTGGCCCCTAAATCACATAGAGCTTTGGTGAAAGTGAAGTTTCCAATGGTACAAGGAATTGTAAAACTCACTGGGTCAGACAACTTTTCAGCAATAGGATGCGTCACCACCGCACTACAAGTCTGAGTAAGGGTGACAGTAGCTAGATCTTGGAAGTCGACTTTTCTAGACATCAATTCCTTCATCATTTTACCATACCCAGGCATTTCTTTCAATGCATCAATCAATGGAATATTTACCTGTATCTGTTTTAGCATATCCAAGAACTTCTTGTACTGTTCATCCTTTTGGTATTTAGCCAGCCTCTGAGGGAATGGAGCTGGCGGTCTCTTTTTCCCAGTGATTTGGGCTTTGTCTTTCTCAGCCACCACCTCAACTACCGGCTTCTGAATTATCTCCACTTCTTTTTCAGTCTCACTCTGTGCACTGGGTTCTTCTTCACTAGGTTGCACTGTTTCCTTAGTCAAGGTTACTGAATCATCAAATTCAACTTGCATGGGTATCAATGTTTCGGTTTGCCTGCTTTCATGAGCTCTTTCCAGACCCACATTTAATTCTCTTCCACTGCGAAGAGTCACTGCCATCAGCTGCCTTGGAATCTGGTCACTAGGATTTGTCTGCGTATCTGCAGGTAATGTTCCATGAGGTCGATTGTTCACTGCCATAGATATCTGCCCTAACTGTACTTCAATATTTTTTATAGCTGCATTATGAGAATCTACTCTCTCACAGGTTTTGGCATTTGACCCAATTACCTGCTGCATCATAGCTTCTAACCTGGCAAACCCATCTTCTTGCCTTCCCCCTTGTTGTTGCTGAGGAGGGTAGTAAGATTGTTGCTGATTCTGATGATTATAGCCCTGTGGCCTCTGAAATGGTGCTGCATTACCTCGCGGTCCCCTGACACCCATATTTCCACCATTTTGTTGTTGGTGGGGTGGCCTATATGGTTGAACTTGTTGACCCCAGTTCTGCCCCCCTTGTCTCTAACTACCATAATTTGACACATAATTCATATTTTCTAGGTAAGGAGGGTGATGATTTTCTGTATTCCAGTGATTACCAAGTGGTTGACTAATGCAAGATGTGCACAATCCCCCATTAGTTGTGTCAACGATGTGCACCTGTTGTTTCTGTCCCGATTCTTCCACCTTCTTTCTGTTATCAAGGTGGCCACGTTCTCTGCAATTGTATTAGATGGATCTAATGGCACTGAATAAACTAAAGGAGTAATGGGTGAATTCCTTGTTGTCCATCCTGAATTCTGTGCCATTTTATCAAGTAAGCTTTGACTCTCTCTCCACGTTTTGCTCAGGAATGCTCCACCAGCCGAAGCATCGACATTTGCTTTCACAGTATCCGCCAAACCCATGTAAAAACGCTGCCCCAATATTTGCTCAGGAATGCCATGATGTGGACAGATAACTAGCATGCTCTTAAATCTTTCCCATGTCTCTTGTAGTGTTTCAACTGGTTTCTGTCTAAAGCTCAAGATTTCATCAATTTGTTGAGCAGTTTTGTTGGGTGGATGAAATTTGTTCACGAACTGCTTGACTAACTCCTCCCATGTAGTAATGGAGTTGATGGGGAGTGAGTTAAGACAAGTCTGGGAAGCACCAGTCACTGAGAATGGAAATAACAACAGTTTTATTGCCTCCTGAGTGACGTTGGGCTGCCTTAGTGTTTTGCAGATAGACAGGAAGTTTTTCAAGTGTTGCTGGGGGTCTTCAATGTATGACCCTGAGAATAGCCCTTTGTTCTGCAATAAGTGCAGCATATTATTTGTAATCTGAAAGGACTCGGCCTGTATTTGAGGAACCAGTTCTGTCAATCATGAACGCTCTAACTATCATAAATCTCTCTCAAGTAACTATGATAATTTACTAAACGCACTCTCTCAAGTTACGCTAGCTAGATCGCAATACAGTTCACTTTAGATTGAACCCGAGGTATCGTTATCTCTAATCTAACCTCTAAACCCTCGGTTATGAATTCGTCTATACTCCGGAAGTGGTGTTTTTCAAGCAACTACCTAAATATGCACTCTCTCAAGTAGATACATAATAAATAGGAATAGTTAATCAAGGGCCCTTTCAATCAACTATTAGAAGAACATAGTTGAACAAAAAGAGATTAATCATCCAAAATATATTAATATCACAATGAATTCATCCCCAACGGGTTCTACCAAAACCCTAGACTAAAGAAATTAGCTAATCATGTTTATAAGAATCAAAACTAAAATAAATTGCATAATTGAACTACAAAGTAATGAATACTAGATGTAGAAATCAATATTTGTCACTTCTATGGTGTTTTCTTGTTGAATCCTTCGAAATCCTTCCGAATCTCCTCCGTCCTCTCTCCTGTCCCTTGTAGTTGTGTTTTAGGAGTCTATTTATATGTTTAGGGCGAACCCTAACCGTGTAGGAGACTTCTATTTCAACCGGGAAACACTTAAACTCGTCAAAACTCGGATTTGGCCGAACTTGGGGACCGCGGGCGTTTGGGCTCTAACGCACCCCTAAGGCCAGGGCAGGCCTGGAGTTTGGGCCCTAACGCCCCCCTAACGCAAGGGGCTGCCTGGCCTTATGGGGTAAACGCCCCCCTAATGCCAGGTAGGGTCAGGTTTTAGGGGGCAAACGCCCGGCTATCGCCCGGGTGTCTCCTTTTGCATATTTTTGACGTACTTGCATCCCTTTAGCTCCGTTTCCATCTCCAATTCACCTACACATAAAATAAACTCTATTAAGCACATAACAAGTGTATTTTTATCATTAAAGCACCTCAAATGTAAGGTATATTACATGTTAAAATATGCATTCTAGCCTCGCATCAATATACATATTCTTGGTAAGGAAGAGTGTAAAGCACGAAGGATGATGCCGTGCCATTTTATATACATTATCATGTGAGGGAGAGTGTAAAGCATGAAGGGTGATGACGTGCCATATCATTGAGAGTAAAAGCACGAAGGGTGATGCCGTGCCATATTATTTGAGAGTAAAAGCACGAAGGGTGATGTCGTTCCATACTGTTGAGAGTCAAAGCACGACGGGTGATGCCATGCCATATCATTTGTGAGTAAAAGAATGAAGGGTGATTTCGTTCCATGTTATGTGAGTAAAAGCACGAAGGATGATGTCGTGCCATGTTATGTGAGTGTAAAGCACAAAGGGTCATGCCGTGCCATTTCATTTATATTATCATGCTTTAAATTATCGTGACTTCATGGCACGATGGGTGTTTCCGTGCAGGTGAGGACGAGGGACATGCATTATATTGTGATATCTTTTCCTTGTGTGTACGTTCATGTCGTTATATTGAGCTGTTATTGTCGTATTTATGATTCTTATGTGACTTATCATTAATGCCCTGTTCTTGTTCTCTATCTTATTTGTTATTGTGTCGCTCATGCCTTCTACTTGCTAAACTTGCAAAGACCATGCCTACTTCCTACTATCATAATTACATCTTTGTCGTATCTACTTTATTGCACTTAGTACATGCCTTCTACCATGTTAGTTATTCATGCTTCTACTTGTTAATTCATAAAGATAATTTGTTCCCCTTTTATTCGTTATATTTGTATTTATTCCTCCACCATGCTAGTTATTTGAAGTTACATTCCTTTTCCTAATTGATTTCATTACCTCTATACTTTTTGCCTAGTCTGTTACTGATGCCCTTATGTACATTCTCGTTCATTATTTCTACTTGCGTATTTTCTATATTTTTATTACTATTATCGGCATTTTTGCCATCCGGCTAGTACTGTTATATGCATATTTGGTGAAGATGAGATAAATGCACGAAGGGTGTTGCCGTGCAATTGACATGATATCAGAGTATATTCCTTCCGCTAGGAAAGTTATGGGGTGATTATTGTGGTTTATTGATTTTCACTCTAAAGAAAAGATTGATCGAGATATTGAACACTGTTGAATTGTGATCTCTTCTAGTGCTCCGTTATTTCTTTGTACATTTGTTTCTCTTGGTCTATTATATTATGCTTTAGTATAGTTCTATTGTTAGTTATATTACACATTTTATAAGTGAGCATATTTTAACTAAAAGGCCTCGTCAAAAATTCGACGAGGTTAGCCAAAATACTACTGGGTACATGGGGTCGGTTGTACTCATACTACACTTCTGCACCTTGTGTGCAGAGTTTTGGAGAAGAGTTGCTGGTGATGTCGGGAGATGCCCCTTAAGATGTTTAATCATTTCAGATATAGCTGCCACTTGTCCTTGGTAGCTTTATATTTTGTAAATTTGTTTATTCTAACTTTCAAACAGATCGTATAATTATTTGTATCAGCTTTGTGAATTCCAAGTCTTAGAAGCTCATGATTTGTACTACCAGTTCTTGGGTTAAATTGTAAATGTCTAGATAATTCTTCACTATTTTCCTATAATTCCATTTGGATTTTATTGACTGTTAGTTGGATTACCTAGCGGGTCGAGTTAGGTTCCATCACGACTAGTGATTTTTGGGTCGTGACACCCCCTCCTTTTAAGCAAAAAACTCCATTGGAGCCCACCCGTCCCACAAAAAGTGTATCTTCTCTGTATTGTAGCAAGCTAACACTGGATCCAAAGCATTGTCTTTAGCGGATCTCGTCTATTGCTGTTTCGGCCCCCAAATCATCTGATTTTCGTATTTCAAAAAATATTAAATCGAGGAACTCCGACTTACTTTTTGGTAAAACTCATGTATATAAAATGCTTATTAGTTATTTTTAAGCAAATATACCACTAGGCAGGTTGCCTAGTGGCTAATATATAAATAAAATTCCAAAATGGGTCCAAAGCTTACAAGATTTTCAAACCAAAATAGAAGGTACATGAAGCTACTAGATATTAAAAAGATAGAAAAGCTAAAATCTAATGAACTAGATATTACAACATAATAAGCTAAGTGCTTCCTTCTCCTGTCAGTGTACGTGAATCCAATTGCCAGTGGAAAATACCAAGCAACACCTATCAAGCTCTCACCAGGCGCCAGGGTATATTGTCCATAGACTAAAATGAAGTCTAAACATTTCCACCAAAAATTTGAAGCCATCATAGTCAACCAAGTGTAGCTACTATATGAACTCCATATGCAGTGAACTGAGTTTGTCCAAGTATTAATCATGTGCTCACCCATCAAACATAACATGTAGAAGAGCATGTCTTTAGGCAGGCTTTGCAAGGAAAAATCTAGGCTTGAACTGGCTTTAGGCAGGCTTTGCAAGGATAAAGCCAGACTTGAGATGTCTTTAGGCAGGCTTTGCAAGGCAAAAGCCACGCTTGAGTTGGCTTTAGGAAGTCTTTGCAAGGCTAAATCCAGGCTTGAGCTGGCTTTAGGCAGGCTTTGCAAGGGAAAAGCCAGGCTTGAGCTGGCTTTAGGCAGGCTTTGCAAGGACAAAGCCAGGCATGAGCTAGATTTAGGTAGGCTTTTCAAGGCAAAAGCCAGGCATGAGCTGTCTTTAAGCAGGCTTTGCAAGGAAAAAACCAGGCTTCATAACCGTGCCTTTTTTTGTTCTTGTGAGCTCAGACCTTTCCATGCTAGAACCTTTAGTTTAGACATCATTCTAAACATTTCTAAACCATCCTCAGTTTGAGCATGAAAGAATGTTAATACCACTGAGAAATGATTCACCAATCTCCAGAAATACCACATGATAGGTTTAACGTTTTCCTTAGTATTTGCCATATCAAAAGCATGATAAATTGTACCATCCAACACATGCTTATCGCATTGTTCCTGTACACTATCAAAGCACCCCAAGAATGAGAATGTGACCATGCTAATACCACTAAAAAGTACCTTAATAACATACACAATGAGACAAAGAAACATGCAGGTTTGTGCAGAGTCAATCCTGTGAAGCCATTAGTCTGGGGTTCTTCTCTTTGCTATCCTAACTCTAAGGTTAGGTGTTTGATATTTGTCTAGATTGATCAACCTCCTCCCTACACTAGGAATCTCAGAGAACCAATGAAACTCAGATGTACCTGCAAAAGAAAACACATTGTTAGCTATAAAATCCTCCATTGAGTTGCCTTCTTTGTACACATGTTGAAAGATCACATTGAAGTTGCCCTTCATCTCTATAATTTTCTTCACAACATTTGAAATTACCGAGGGATGATCCCATTCTCCTCTATCACTTTCTTCATCACCAATGAATCAGTCTCCAATATGAGAGGGTGAAGATTATGCTCCACATAGTATTCCAACCCTTGAAGAATAGCCTTAGCTTCAGCCACAACATTAGTTGTCACCCCCAGGTCTACTTCCCTAGCATACACCACATCACCTTCATCATCCCTCACACAAAAACCTAAGGAGCTAGGACCAGAATTTGCTTTTAAGTCTTCATCAGTATTGCATTTGTACCAACCATGAAAATGAAGCTGTCATGTTATTCTTGTAGTGATCAATATAGGTTTATATCCTTCAAAACCTTGAATTATGTATGGCCATAAAAATTGAATATTAGGCGTCCAAGCATATCTCACCCTTGCCAGTTGATGCAATGTCTTATTGATCTCATGAATCACCCTATTTGTGGACACTGAACCCCCATGTCTACCCGCATTTCTCTCTTCCAAAGTTCCCAAGTGATGATAGCTGGTACTGCTTGAAACAATGGCTTTAACTTTGGACAACATTGATCATACCACCAATGTCTTATAACCTGATTCAATCGAATCAATGGCACAGTAATTCTAGCAGCTCCCATGAACAAGTTCCATACCTTAGAGGCAGTAGGACTTGTGACAAATATATGCTCAATAAATTCCTCTTGGGGTTGCTAACAACACCAACACCTAGACATCACGATTTGACCTTTCCTCATCCACATGTCATCAGTGGATATTTCTGCCTCCACAATCTCCAGAAGAAGAAGGATATCTTGAACTAAGCCTTTAATCCACATTAACTTGAATTCCTGATTAGGATTAGCCCTATGCCTTAATATTTTCCAAGCACTGCTAACACTGAACTTTCCTGAAGGAGTTAGCATCCAGTATGGCCTGTCCCAGTATCCCTCACTACCTTCATAATTCACATTTAGCCTTATATGTTCTGCAGCTTCCTCATTGAAAGTTTGATCTAGAAGTTGATCATCCCATGCTTCACCTTGCCGTAGTTTTTCCACCTCCTGAAGATATTTATTGATTGGAAAGTCTTCAGGTAATACGTGATAAAGTGTACCCAATTTAGCCCAATTTTCACGCCAAATATTAGTTGTTCTACTCTTCAATTCCCATAGGATCTCATGTTCTACTTCTTCCCTAGCATTCAACATTTGTCTCTGAACATGAGACCCTCTTCTAAACTGCACCACCGTTGGTATCTCCTTCTTACAATACATATTCCACATGAAATTAGAACACAAAGATTTTGTGGTCCTAAACCTCCACCATACTCTAGCAAATAGTTCCCTTGACACGTCATGTAAGGACCTTAAACCTAAGGCCCTTTCCTATTTAGGAAGGCAAAGATT
The DNA here is from genome assembly GCA_005239505.1 of Nicotiana paniculata. Taxonomy (NCBI): domain Eukaryota; kingdom Viridiplantae; phylum Streptophyta; class Magnoliopsida; order Solanales; family Solanaceae; genus Nicotiana; species Nicotiana paniculata. The sequence goes on along the minus strand of MDKI01178894.1, from coordinate 26,351 downwards.
TTTCCATGATTCCCTATGTGTGCTTATTCCTTCTTCCTTTGTGCTCCAAAATAACCTAGCAAAAATCTTATGAAGATGCTCTAAGACATTTTTTGGTGGATCAAGGACTGATAACATGTAGACTGGCATATTTTGCAACACACTAGAAATGAGTGTTGCCTTTACTCCAAATGACAACAACTTTACTTTCCACGAATTAAATTTAGCCTTTAAATTCTTGATAAGATCCTCATAATAGTCCTTCCTCCTTCTAGTGTAAAAAATAGGACATTCTAGATGTGTGAATGGGAATTTACCTCTTGCAAATCCTGTAATTGCTACTGCTGCCTGAAACAATCCATTAGCAATCTTTGAATACATGTAGTATGAACTCTTATCTTTGTTGATCATCTGGCCTGATATCTTCTCATATTTTCCTAACACTGCCATAATTTTTCTCAAGGATGGAGCATGAGCAGAAGCAAAGATTATAGTATCATCAACATATGCCAAGCGGTTAAAGGATCAGACCACTTAGGCATTCCAAATCCCACAAAAGACTTATATTCAAAGAGCTTATTCAAAGACCTGGAAAGTACCTCAACTGACATAATGAACAATGCCAGAGAGAGGGGATCCACTTGATTCACACCCCTTGTAGACTTAAAGAACCCTGAGGGCTGCCCATTCACCAATCCTGAGTACCAGTTATTTGACACCAAGTTCCACACCATGTTGATGATGTGCTCAAAAAATCCCATCTTCCATAGCAAATGCAATAAGTACTTCCATGAAACCCTATCATAGGCCTTAGCCATATCAAGCTTGATCACCACATTAGCTGGCTTACCCTTAACCTTATGTCAGTGACAATTTCTTGAGTCAATAAGATGTTCTCAAATATACTCCTACCCTTCACAAATCCGGATTGATTAGGAGATATTAGAGAAGGCAAAAAACTCTCCAATCTATCATGTAACACCATAGACAAGACCTTGTTAATGAAGTTTCTCAAACTAATAGGTCTTAAGTCAGAAAAGGTCTCAACTCTAGGTTTCTTAGGCAACAACACTATATTGGTGTGAGTGATGGATTTAGGCAGTGTAGCTCCTCTATAGAACTGTATCACCATGTTGTGTATATCAGCACCAATAACATACCAGCATGTTTGATAAATCATGCCAGTGAATCCATCAGGACCACTAACACTCTCCCCACTAAGCTCAAAAAATGATGTCCTTACCTCTTCGATTGTTGGCAATCTGATAAGTTCCAAATTTTTTTCCATAGTGACCATCAAAGGTACATTATGAGCAAGGAAAAGTTATAAGCATCAGCTCATTTGTGAACAGTTTTTTATAGAAGTCCACTGCAGTTGTAGCCAATTGCTTCTGGTCTTAATCCATATCCCACTGCCACTTTTTATTCTCTTCAGCTGCAATTTCTTTCTTTTTCCATTGACATGGTTGTGAAAGAAACTTGTATTCCTATCTCGTTCAGCAAACCAATCCATCCCAGCTTTTTGCTTCCAATACTGCTCCTTAATACTCAAGTTTTTCTTCAATTCAGATTGAGCCTTTTGAAGCACAATCCTATTCTCAATTGTAGGATCTTCTTCAAAAAACATCTCTTTCACCCTAACAATCTCCTCCAAAATAGCCAACTGCTTGAAGATATCACCAAATGTTTCCCTACTCCATTTTGACAATGTCGCCTTCAGCCTCTTGAGCTTCTGCTTGAACATCAAAAACGGATCCCCTATGAAATGAACTTCCCAATTCTTCCTCACCACATCCATAAATGTAGCATGCTTAGTCCAAAAGTTCAAGAACCTGAAAGGCTTCACAAAATTGGTGATCTGCTCCCCGCATGTCATTAGCAACAGTGCATGATCTGATCTAAATTTGATTAGATGTTCAACTTCAATAGTTGGCAACATGTTATGAAATGAAAAAGTCAAAAAGATACTATCCAATATCTTGAATATACACACAACATTGGATCTCCCATTCCACCATATAAATGGACTTCCTTTATATCCTTGCTCAAACAAACCACAAGAGTTTACACAAAATGCAAAATCCTCAAATTCAGGAGGGTATACTGGAAGTCCTCCTATTTTCTCATCTTCGTGCAATATCACATTGAAATCCCATCGTACCAACCATGGAAATTTCATATCACTTTCTAAGCAATACAAGTGATCCCACAATTCCAACCTCTCAATTGCTGAACATTTTGCATAACCAAATGTCATCATCATGTGCTGCCCCAGGTCATGGTGAAACACTTTCACAGTCACCTGTTCCTCAGTATCCTCCATTAATTCCCATTCCATCACTACATCAAAGAACAACCATATTTTCCCATTAATATTTGCCTAAGCAATCTCCATGTTCAACCTCCTTCTATATCTATCAATGAATATCTTCTTTTGAAAAGGCTCCATCAATGCAACTACACAAAAACTATGCTCCATATTCATGTTGATCACCCTAGGAAAGGCCTGTTATGTATTCACAGACCCTATGTTCCATATTAATATTTTGATCATCATCATTTAGATAGAGAAGCTGCCCTCCTGGACATTATTCTTGAAGGTTGTGGTGGATCTTTATTCTGATTCTTCTTAGTTTTCTTACCTCCTTTAGCACTAGTTGTGGGTGATAAATCTCCTTCCCTAGCCCTTTTTTGAAGTTTTCTACTATTCATTTATCATCTCCTTCATCCTCCGTTAGATTTTATCTCATTGAGTCTTCATCAATTGGTGCAAAATTGTGTGTAACTAAATCATGCAAATGCTGTAGAGGAGTATTCAGTGGAACACTAAGTTGCAGCTGTATAATTTGATTAGTGCCTAAATCGATAGGCACTTCCTCTATTTCCCTAGTTGCTCTAGGAACAATCGCCCGCTCATCAGCCTGTTCATACCCCTTGCTATCCTCCAGAAAAGAAACATCTGTATGCTTCATTTTGAATTGTAGCTCATAGACACTGCCTAGCCCTGGAGTTACTGTATCAGTCTACTCTCAATGAACTGTTCTATTGTGATCACCACCCTTCCCATTGCCTGAAATTTGGTCTGAACCCACTATATCATCCCTAACCTTCCCATTATCATCTCCATCAAGTTTGTTCTCCGATGCATACACCGGAACACCATCTACATATGCTAAAATCTCTCCAGTTGCACTAGGGTTAGGATGTACTGTGACTGCCTCATAAGGAGCACCTGGCTTTAGGCCTGGCATCGCCAGCCTAATGCTTGGGCAGCCTGACTTTAGGCCTGGCGTCGACCTAATGCCTGGTGAGCTAGCTTTAGGCCTGTTGTCTCCAGCCTATCGCCAAGTGATCTTGGCGTTTTGTCCTTCTTCACCTTGTCTTCTGTTGTCTTTTTTGTGCCCAACTGATCATCCTCAACCTCAACTACATCACTCCATAAGACCTTTGTAGAGTTTACCTCATCAATATCCTCAATTCGCCCAGAATCTGCAAATGTTTGAATGGAATCTCATGACAAGATTGGTTTGTTGTCATATTGTTTTGTTTTAGCTCCTCTTTGTTAGTCCCAAATCTTCTATGAACCTAGTCGATTGTGGATTCCTTATTATCCCTTTCATCAGTACGTTGACCACTAGGAACACTAGAATAATTCTTGATCATCTTTATGAAATAAAGACTGAATCCCAGAAGTAATTGCGTTACCATTATGCTCATTTCCACCACCTTCTCTACTGCTTCCTTCTTCAAACTCTTAAGTACCTGTTGAAGATTGACTTCCTTTTCCATCTCCTGGCCCTTCTTATCTTGCTTTTCCCCATGTTCCTTCTTCTTACTATTGCTATGTTCCTCACCTTTACCTTCAGTAATTTGTAGAGCAGGCTGATGAACTTCCTCAACCTCTAGTGCATCAAACTTGTTCTTGGTTGTAACGTCCTCAACTTTGGCCTTCCCTTTACCCTTTTCAGCTTCCTTTCCTTGTTTGTTATCAACAATGTGATCCCTATTATCTCGTTGGTATATTTTCTTCCTTGCTTGCATCCATTCCTGCTTGGAATGATTCGTAGTAGACTTACCAACCACCTTTCCAGTAGTTAGGACCTTTGTTGAATTTGCAGCAGTCCCAATTGCATCTGAACTCACCACAATTGCCTTCTTCTTGCTTTGTTCCCCAACACCTTCTTCACATCCCTTGTGTAATCCAGGATGAATTACCTAGCATTCTGCCTCATCATGCCCTTGTTTTTTGCAAGTCTTGCAATATTTTGGCATATAATCATGCTTAATCCTTATCCACTTGAACTCTTCTGGCCCCGATTCATCAGCCTCTTCCACAATCTTAATACGATGAGGTAATTTACCTAACAAATAAATTAGGAGGCAATTCTGGAAAGCTAATCCATGATATGGCAATGGGAGTCTCTTCATCAAGTGTCCACCATGGATTCCATTTTGTACAACGCATCTGCCACATGTCTGACTGAGCTTTTAAATAAAAAGCTGGCTTTGAAAGAAGATGAACATAGTCCTCCAATAGTGACAGCCTAATCAACACATGACTATCTTCAATTAAACCAACCGAACAATAGCCTTTAATCTCACATTGAATTTGAATTACTTTACGTACTTCACTAATAAAAGGCTTCCCATACGAAAATTTCCCAAGAACTGCAAGTTGAAGCCCTTGTTGTACGATCTATTATTTTACTTCTTGTTTCTTCCACTTCACAATTGGTTCTCCGTGAAGGAACTCAACTGGTTTCAATGGTAACGTAGCTAGGGCTTGCATGAGGGCATTAATGGCAGTAGGTTTTAAGATTTTTGTGTAATCCATGGGTTGGGGATTGTTGTTTGTGGTTGTAGATGGTTGGGCGACAGTGGGGGAGGTTGGGGAGGCAGCGAAGCCACTGAAGGTGGCTGGCCGCCGGCCATGGATTACATGGAAGGGTTGCCGGTTGAGTTTAGGGTTTAGGAGAGAGAAGATATAGAATGACTTGGTTCTACGGTTGGAGCAAAAAATCTGTAGATTTTTGCCTTGGTTCGCAATTGCGAACGTCTTTTTCGCAATTGTGAAGTTTGTAGATTTTGCCTTAGTTCACAATTGCGAGTGTTAAATTAGTAAAATTGCTTATTAGTTATTTTTTACTGTGGTCTATTTTTTTGTTATCGTTTTGCGATTGAATTAATTTTTTATTTTTTATCCGGATTAGATTATTTATGTGCGAAAAAATTAGTAAAAAAGATAAATTATTATATTTATGAATAATTAATGTTATATGAGATTTTATTGATGTACGTATATTAATATGTGACTTTATTGTTGTTTAGTTCCCTTTAGTGTTATGTTATGCCCTTAATTGTAATTTAGTGCCCTTTAGCGTGGTAAAATTGATAATAAATTTTAGCTTATGGTAGTGACTTTGTTCATCGCCATTTAGAGTAGTGTTACTTTAGTAGAAAAATATTTGAAACTAACATATGAAATATTAATATAGATAATTTTCAACCTAAGTATTTGTTATATGAATAATTACTAAATTATCCTTGTTATTATTGAAACTAATCATTTAATTATCTGTTAAACCCAAAAATATCTGAAAAAAGATGATAGTTAAAATTCAAATTCTCTAGAATTTTAGCCAAAAAATGTAAGAAAATAACATAAAAACAACAATATAGAAAATTTATCAAACTATGTAATTTTATATGAATACTTATTAATTATATCATGTATAATTATTAAAATTAATTATTTAATTCTTATACCCAAAAATAGCTGAGTAAGAAACAAATATATAAAATAATAAACTAACATATAAAATAATATAACAAACTAACATATAAAATAATAATATAGAAAATGTATTAACAATAAGTAATATTATAGAAAAAATATCGATTAAATATTAATATAAATTATATTGTTATGTATTTAAAGATGTTAAACAAATAAAAAGAAAAAATACTTTAATCAATATTGTACAATTTACAGACATCGTCGTGGAGGTTCCCCATGTGCATCCTGGACCTGCATCTTGAGAGCTACTATTGCTACAGAGAAACCATAGGTCTTCAAACATCTGGGATGGGCATTGTCTGTCCCCGACATTCCGTCCCAGACGTATAGACAATATGTGGGAGTTCATCAGGGACCACCCACTCTATACCCGTATAGTTAGACGCCTCAGGATACAGTTTCTATAGGATTATAAAGATCGTCCAAGTGCAGTTCGACTAGGCGTTGATCACGGCTATGATAGAGCGGTGGAGACCGAAGACGCACATGTTTCATCTACCCATCAGCGAGACTACTATCACGCTTGAGGATGTGGAGATTCTTTTATGGGTGCATGTTGATGGTATACATGTAGCTTACCTGCTTGTTCTTAGAGACTATACGAGAGTGTATTGCCTTAATATGTTGCAGCAGCTCACCGGTTTCTAGCAAGCGGAGCCGACTACATTGATTGGGGCCAGTCGATTGCAGCTGACACCAGTTCGGAAACATTTGGTGGCGATGGACGTGAATATTACGGATGATTCACCACCAGAGGATATCGACCGGCACACGAGACTATTGTTGCTGCTGATGTTTGGTGGTATACTATTCCCGAACACTTTGAAAAACCTAGTTAGGTTGATATTTCTGCATCATCTGGACCGCTTAGATAATCTATATAGTTACAGCTGGGATGCAGCTGTTCTAAGTTACCTGTATAGGCAGATGTGCCGGACGTGCATGGGCACCCAGAGAGACATTTCAGGATTTTTACCGCTGTTGTGGGTGAAAACATAGTAAATTGTTTTCATGATTATAACATACATAGCAAGAAATGTCTTAAATTTTACGTCCACAATCTATATTGGTTTGGGCTTGGGAGCGGTTCCTGCAGTTCTAGCCACCTCTGCCACTGATCGCTCCGGATGCACCACCTCAAACGTTTCTCCCTTTAGCTTGGAGTTAGGTTGATAGGCGAGGCTACTCCCACGAGGTTGAGGCTCGACATCATCTCCCTTATTAGAGGGATTTGTTGGATTTACTTGAAGGCGCACATGTACATATATACTTAAGTTTACTTGAACTGGATTGATATGTTTTACGTTTACTCACGTTTCTTGTGTTTAATAAGTAGTTCGTATGGAGGTCATATATCGATGCGCTCATATCTGGTTTTCCTGATTATTACTCCCACGATCGAGCTATGTGGAGCTTCCGTCCCACTGATATGTCTCGATATAGTCGTGCATCATGCTACCGAGCGAGTCCTTCTCCAATTTGGTTACCCACAGTTTGTACCTATTCTTGCCACTTGGCACGAGACACATTACCAGCAGGATGACCGTTGCAAGGTTGACCGGACATACTTGGACTAGCTAGAGGCCCAGATTGAGGTTTGGGACCAGAGGTATAACCTGATTCTTCCATACCCTCCACCCGACTGTTAGGAGGGAGAGCATGAGTACATGGGTTGGTATCGCAATGTTACCCGACTTCTTGTCGGGAGTCCCGTTCATCACGCTGGTTGTTGGTACATTCCATACGCCGAGAGGCATGATGCACTGGTATGTTATTGATTATACTTACTTATAACGTTACATTATCCTCCCGTACATAATATTTTACATGTTATGTAGGCTATTTTCTTACATTAGTTCTACCATTTGGGACTGAAGATGCTGCAGCATACAGATGAGGGAGCGGCGACTTTGCACGTGTGTGGTCGTCGGGTTACTGATCTTGCTGTCGACATATTGAGACGTGTCCGAGAAGATGTGCGCTTAGGATATGAGGCTGCTTATGTGCCGCCCGAGGAGTACCATCATGGACCACCAGTAAAGCCTGAACGTGGTAGACGTGGCAGGCGTGGCCAGAGAGGAAGGGGTGGCCTATGAGGTCATGGTGGTCGATGAGGATGGGGTCCCCAGCAAGGGGGCGTTGAGCCACCCGTTGAGGATATTACAGATGATCAGCCATGTGAACACCCTGAGCCACTGTTCATCATGATATGCCGTCATTCATCTTTTAGCTGTCGCTAGGGACTTCGCAGGTGACCCTATCAGCTCCATTGTTGATCGCAGGAATGAGCATTATGCAACAGGAGTGGATCAGTATTTTCCTGGTCCCCCAGAGTCATCGATGGTTGCTGCTGATCGTCCGATACGAAAGATGCATAGTGGGAGACGAATGAGTTATGGCTCATCACCGAGGGATGCTGAGGATCTTTCACATGCTTCATCTACTCCAGTGCACCTCGATGTTTTGACAGAGCATTGTGTCGCTACTCAGGCACAAGTTTGTTTGTATTACTATTATTTCAATGTGTTTTTATGTCATCGATTAGTCAGTAATATCTAAAAAAATTTAATTTTTAAAGATTTCATCATCTCCCATCGCGGAGGCCACATTGTGCAATACTGAATTGCCGGAGACGGATGATTTTATTTAGGATCCCGTTGAGACCATGGTATGACCATTAACATTTTTTTAGCTAACGTTAGTATTTTATATTTATATACCAAATTATCTTATTATTCTGTAGGTTACTGCTGGCCCAACAGCTGCTTCTACCGGGTCTGCCAGCATTACTGACGATCATGCTGCAGCACATCCTTCGATAAATAAGAGATGCGATGAGGACGATCCTAATCAGGCCGTATGGGATGCGCCTCAGGCCAACCAAAGCTTTAAAGCATACACGCTGTGGGACTCATTAATATGTATTATTAGTTGTATATATGACATAAAATATATAATAACAACATTATTTATGTTTTACATAATTTGCGCATGTGTTTTTATTTTTTGGGTTATTTATTAGTTTAACACTAGATCCACGCAGCTAATAACAACAATTTCCTGGATCTACACCCAAAATGCGCAAAACTGTAGTACGAGCACACTGAAGCGGTGCCCAGTAAGTATCAAGACTAACCTCGGTGAAGTAGTGACGAGGACTAGTCAAGACACCACTGGTCTAATAAGTAAAAAGACATAAATGAACAAATAACCGAAACATAATATCTATCTAAAGGTTTTTCGATATAATTAACGGTATGATCGAATAATACAGAAGAAAATTCAATAATTATGATCAACAAAAAGCATAATAGAAATATGCAAAGAGAATGGAAAGAATGCAAGCCAAATGTCGGGAATCACAACCCAATAAAACACTAGCAACTCAGCACTGCATCAATTTATTCACGCCAGGCCTTAGCCATTAACTCAATAAAGCTGGTCAAACCTTCGAGTGAACACCTTTAAATCGTGAGTTTATTTTGAAAGCTTTAAAGATATAATCATTTCGGAATAGAGAAATTTCTTCTTTGAAACATACTTTCTCTAAATGTATATTTATATATTTTATAAAGAGAAATCTTTAAAACATACTCCCTTCAAAATACGTGGTGTTCAAATATACTTTCCCAAATACTGTTCTTTCAAATATCATTTTTCTGCAAGACAAATACTTTTCAAATATACTTTGGAAATAGAAGTCCTCCAGACATAACTTTTCCTTGAGATAATTTCTTTTTAGCTATACTTTTCAATATATATATATATATATATATATATATATATATATATATATATATATCTTTCGATGCAAATCTCATCAATGATAAAACCACTATAACTCAGTCCGCAACTCAGAACTTATCATGCAATGCAGTACAGGGGGAAAACTCCCAGAGTAGTCCCAATTTAAATATGCGATGCAGTACAGGGGGAACTCTCCCAGATCTCCGTCCGTAGTCCCAATTTAAATATGCAATGCAGTATAGGGGGAAATCTCCCGGATCTCGGTCCGTAGTCCCAATTTAAATATGCAATGCAATACAGGGGGAAAGATCCCGGATCTCGGTCCGTGATCCCAATTTAAATATGCAATGCAGCCACCGAGGAAAACAACCAGAATGTGACAGAAACAACATACATTGCCAACACAGGCGCAAAAGCAAACAAGACCAAATGCAAAGTGTGATGAGCAAATCAATACAATGACTTAAATCATAAAGATGGTAAAAACTCACTCATAAGAAGTAGCCACCGAAAGGAATGCCGAGAAAAAAGAGAAGCATCATAACAAGGGGAAAACAAGGCAAATATAGCAACGATTCTATATATTCAAGTTCGCAACCAAGAAACCAAATCATCCCGGCCAGGGAATCAACTATAACCAATCTCACCTAGACAATTAGCTTCACCGAATAAACTCAGCTTGAACAAATGCTCAATAAATAGGCAGCATCAAAGTAATACCATCAACATGGGCGGTAATCAATTAAACCTAAGTAGTACTTAAGTGAAAATCATTTCAATCACAATGTACGACTCACGGGCATGCTTGACACCAACGTATAGATATTCCAATTACTTGTTAGACAATTATAGGGCGAGATTATACTAGTTTTAGTCACATGGCAGTGTATGAAGAAAGATATAGTATAACGGTAGGAAAGGCAAAGTCTTCATTCAAGTCAATTAAGATCAAATAAGAAACCAGGAATTCTAGGCAAGTACTTCTAATTTGAGCAGGAAGAGATGAAACTAGAAATCAGGAATTCAAATATAACAATTCCAATTTATACACGGGGAACATTAGGACCTAAAATCCTAAAAGGGAAATCTATTTGCAAATAAGTTCAAGTACGCATTCGTCACCTCGCGTACCCTACAATCAACATAGAAGACTCAATCCTAAGGGGTAGTTCCCCCACACAAGGTTAGGCAAGATACTTACCCCAAAGACGACAACCCGATAATCAAAAATAGAATTCTCGGGCGGAAAGTCCTCTGGATGGCTAAAATCAACTAAAACCACTTCAAAATACACATAAAACGTATAAGGAACGATTTCGAATAATAAAGTTCCAATCTTTAAAAAAAATATAAAAATCGACCCAAATGTCTCACCCGGACCCGCACCTCGGAACCCGACAAATTTTACAAATTTCGGTTACCCATTCCCATACGATTTCACCAATACTAAATTTATTTAATTTCGATAACATTTGGTCTTTCAAATCATGATTTTATATTTTAGAAGTTTTCTGTTAAAACCCACAATTCCCTCAACCAAAAACACAAATGAAATGATAAAAACAAGAACTAATTCATGAAATATAATTAATTATAGTGGAAGAACACTTACCCATTCGATTTGTGTGAAAACCCCTCAAAGAATCGCCAAAACCTGAGCTAGAAGTCAAAATATGTCAAAAATGGTTAAACCCCCGATTTTGAGAACTTATATTCTGCCCAGGTATTTGAGCATTGCGACCGCGGAGACAAGGATGCGATCACATAGAAGAAAATGCTGCTGGCCAAAAGAGTACTATGCGATCGCGAAGAGACAGGTGCGATCGCATTGAATAAAATGTGGCTACTGCCAGGTGCTATGCGAACGCAGCTCCCCATATGCGATCGCGAAGAAGATTGCCCCCAGCCCCATTCCCTACTGTGCGATCGCGAATGACAGGAAGCGAACGCGAAGGGTAACACTGGTAGAGCTATGAAATCGTGGACCAGGTAGTGCGATCGCGTTGAAGGAAATATGGGAGGATTAAAGAAACACTATGCGATCGCGACTACTCCTATGCGATCGCATAGAAGGAAACCAAAACTCAGATTTTCAGCAGCTCAATTATAGAGAAAAATGACTCGAAACCCATCCGAAATACACCCGGGACCCCATCTAAATGCACGAAAAAGTCTTATAACGTAACACGACTCGCTCGAGGTTTCAAACCACATAAAACAACACTAAAACGATGAATTAAACCAAAAATCAATGAAATTCCTCTAAACTTCTTAAACTTTCAAATTTTGCATTTAAGGTCCGAATTACGTCAAACGGATTCCGTTTCTTACCAAACTTCACAGACAAAACATATAAATCATATCAAACCTGCACCGGGCTCCGAAACCATAATACGGGCCTGATACCGCAGGTTTCACATAGAATTTCATTTTCATAAACCTTTATATTTTTCAGAAAATATTTTTCTTTAAAAATTCATTTCTCGGACTTGGGACCCCGGAATTTGATTCCGGGCACACGCCCAAATCCCAAATTTTCCTACGGATCCTCCAGGAGCGTTAAATCATGGATCCGAGTCCATTTACCAAAAATGTTGACCGAAGTCAACTGTATTTAAATTTCTAATACAAAATTATCATTTTTTATCAGTTTTTTCCATAAAGGCTTCCTAGCTACATGCCCGGGCTGCGCACGTAAATTAAGGTGAGATATAGGGAGATTTTCACGACCTCGGAACACAGAATTGGTTAGAAATATACGGGATGACCTTTTGGGTCATCATAATCTCCCCTTCTTAGACAAACATTCGTCCTCGAACGTGCCAAGGTTCACCCTGAACTCTTCAAATCACTGATGGTATACTTCCAACACATAGCTGCGGGTGATCCCACGTCACCCCAACCCATATAAGTCTTATACCTCTATTTCTCATCTGCTACTCACTTTCAAAATACCCCATTCTAAATCCATATCTGGCATTAGCCAAACCAGCTGCACCAAATCATGACTACACCCATATGGCACGACCACGCAACATAGCACATCACAAATAGGCTCGAATAACATTTGTGATCACAATAGCTGTCCGAAATCAACTCAACATTGGCAATAAGTCCCTCATATAAAATAACTTTGTTTCCAAGCCACGTAGTACTGATAATGATGCAATAAACACGAAGACCTCATTATTAGGCACCCGAAACACCGAGCCACAACTACCACTATCGGGCATACATCCTGCAAACTAAACTAAAGAAACACATAACGAAATGACTGAATATGAAAATAGAAACATATTAAAGCGACTATAAAAAAATCCCATAGGCACAACTATCTATAAATACCGACTAACCAAAAGAAATATAACAAGGAAGAAGAAAAGCATATGAACAAATCACAAGGATACCATCCTGATAAAAATTCCACTGCGGTACTCAGCCCGGTCCAAACATATCGAATCACAAATATCACGAGGACCTCGTCCTCAACTCTGAATCACATACCGAAATTATATCACATCAATTGAAATTATTCCACTAGTTCATCTCAGCTGATAAAATCATAACGCTAACTAAACTCGCATCTCGTTGGAGTATCAAATCACACTCGTAAGAAAAATATTTAGGAAAATCACATAACGCTTACCACGATGAACAACAAGGACTCACTGCCAGTATCACTACTATCAAGAATGAATAAAACAACGACAGACATGGCTGCCGCTCATAAAATCTCCCAACAGGAGCAAACACGAAAATAGAGTGCCAGGCATAAAACTTACTCATAAATAAGAAACAATAGGGGAAACTTCTCCCGACCGACAGAGGTATAATGAATACAATGGCACCCCACTTTAGCACATCAAGACATACCTGGGTGATAATATTTGGCACAACGGCCTCTAGCCTACTATATGCAACACATCAATGGCCTCCCCCTCTTGGGCGCCCTCTACCCACCTGAATACCCTGCTATAACACTCCTACCTGAATCCTGGAATAATCTCTCACCCTGTGGCTAACATCTCCACACTGAAAATAATCTCGCTGCCGATGTGGTTGTGGAAAACATACAATACGGATCCTCTGACCCATGAGTACCTGAAAAGCCCCTATGCGAAGCTGATAATGCAAATTGAACTGGTTGACCCAAAATTCTCTACCATGACGTACCTTGGTTCCATAATAAGGAACAGTAGATTACTCCAGTCTACGAGGCCTCCTTGCCTCCCTAAACTCTCTCCCTGATCTCGTCTGTCCTCTCGCTCCCGGTCCCACATGCTCTCTAACCGGCGAGTGATCCCTACTACCTGCAGAAACGAGGCATCCTACTCTAACTCTCGAGTCCCGCTGAACCGAATATCACGGCTGAATTTCTCAATGACTCTATGGACTCATCTCCTAACATAAGAAATCAAGCGAGGTGTATATCTGGCCAACTCACCGAATCTAACGGCATACTCCAATAGTGATATAGCACCCTGACGAAACTGATCAAACTCCGCGCGCCATGCATCCCAAAGGAACTGAGGTGCAAACTCTCTTAAAATCTCTCCAAAAACCTGAGTCCATGCTAGTGAATATAACTTGGCCAGGTTACCCCCAACTCATATGCCGCCACCACTGTTCAACCCACTACTCTGAACCTGAGACGTGACAAAAGCAATTCCTCTTGTCTCCAGAATACCCGAAGTACGAAGAATATAGTCACGCTCCTCCAGGAAACCCTGGGCACCATCTACCGCCAATCCATTGAAAGATAGAAGGGTGATATTTCCTGTACCTCTCAAGTCCAAGGTATTCTTCCTCTAATGCTACTGTCCTAACCACGAGCTGAACTAAAACCACACGTCGTGCTGCCATAACAAATGGAACCTGACCAATATGATCTCACTGCTCTGGAGTGTAGACAGTGGGAGTCTGAACTCCTCCCCTGATATGTGAAGCAACTGGTGCACTAGAATCAACCCTGCCTGAGTCGATGTACCAATTTTACTCAAAACTGCGTTCAGGTCTCGTGAAGTCCGGGGTAGCAACAGGCACCCCTAGTACCTGTCCCCCAACTAGAACTACTAGCGAATCCTCAACGGCTGCTCTGGTAGGCATCTTAACTGCGGCACATGCTCCTTGTCGGCCTCTGTCTCTGACCCTTACGACATTTTCTTCGGGTAACATCATCAGGAACCACGGCTCTTGTTCTCACCGTCGGTGAGAGAATGGATCGATAATTTCAAACTTCAAGATCAATGAATTCGCACGATAGGAATGAAGGAAGTAAAATTGTCCTAATATTTCCGTAGCCCCTCGAAGATAAGTACAGACGTCTTCGTACCGATCCGCAAGACTCTACTAGACTCGCTTATGACTCGTAGCACCTATGAACCTAGAGCTTTGATACCGACTTGTCACGACCCAAATTTCCCTCTGTTGGGTATCGTGATGGCACCTAGTCTTAGGGAGTAGGTAAGCCTAACATTTCCACTGAATAACAACAATAATAAAGTATTTATAATAGTCTCGATATAGAAATCTTGACATAGTTTACAATTTCTCAAAACCCGGTAAATACAAGTCATAAGCTCTACGACATCTTTCAACCGAATCTAAATACAACTGTCTAGAAATAATAAGTACAGTTGACATAAACAGGAAGGCGACTTCGAAGCCTGCGAACGCAGCAGCAGGTTTACCTTGAGTCTCCTCATCAACTATCCACGCAGCTAATACCAACAATTTCCTGGATCTCCACCCAAAATGCGCAAAACTATAGTACGAGCACACTACAGCGGTGCCCAGTAAGTATCAATACTAACTTCGGTGAAGTAGTGACGAGGACTAGTCAAGACACCACTGGTCTAATAAGTAAAAAGACATAAATGAACAAATAACCGAAACATAATATCTATCTAAAGGTTTTTCGATATAATTAACGGTACGATCGAATAATGCAGAAGAAAATTCAATAATTACGATCAACAGAAAGCATAATAAAAATACACAAAGAGAATGGAAAGAATGCAAGCCAAATGTCGGGAATCACAACCCAATAAAACACTAGCAACTCAGCACTGCATCAATTTAATCACGCCAGGCCTTAGACATTAACTCAATAAAGCTGGTCAAACCTTCGAGTGAACACCTTTAAATCGTGAGTTTATTTCGAAAGCTTTAAAGATATAATCATTTCGGAATAGAGAAATTTCTTCTTTGAAACATACTTTCTCAGAATGTATATTTATATATTTTATAAAGAGAAATCTTTAAAACATACTCCCTTCAAAATACGTGGTGTTTCAAATATACTTTCCCAAATACTGCTCTTTCAAATATCATTTTTCTGCAAGACAAATGCTTTTCAAATATACTTTCGAAATAGAAGTCCTCCAGACGTAACTTTTCCTGGAGATGATTTCTTTTTAGCAATACTTTTCAATATATATATATATATATATATATATATATATATATATATATATATATATATATATATATCTTTCGATCCAAATCTCCTCAATGATAAGACCATCGGAACTCAGTCTGCAACTCAGAATTTGTCATGCAATGCAGTACAGGGGGAACTCTCCCAGATCTCCGTCCGTAGTCCCAATTTAAATATGCAATGCAGTACAGGGGGAAATCTCCCGGATCTCGGTCCGTAGTCCCAATTTAAATATGCAATGCAATACAGGGGGAAAGATCCCGGATTTCGGTCCGTAGTCCCAATTTAAATATGCAATGCAACCACTGAGGAAAACAACCAGAATGCGACAGAAACAACATACATTGCCACAACAGGCGCAAAAGCAAATAAGATTGAATGCAAAGTGCGATGAGCAAATAAATACAAAGACTTAAATCACAAAGATGGTAAAAAATCACTCATAAGAAGTAGCCACTGAAAGGAATGCCAAGCACAAAGAGAAGCAACATAATGAGGGGAAAACAAGGAAAATATAGCAAAGATTCTATATATTCAAGTTTGCACCCAAGAAACCAAATCATCCCGGCAAGGGAATCAACTATAACAAATCTAACCTAGACAATTAGCTTCACCGAATAAACTCATCTTGAACAAATGCTCAGTAAATATGTAGCATCAAAGAAATACCATCAACATGGGCGTTCATCAATTAAATCTAAGTAGTACTTAAGGGAAAATCATTTAAATCACAATGTACGACTCACGGGAATGCTTGACACAAACGTATAGATATTCCAATTACTTGTTAGACAATTATAGGGCGAGATTATACTAGTTTTAGTCACATGGCAGTGTATGAAAAAAGATATAGTATAACGGTAGAAAAGGCAAAGTCTTCATTTAAGTCAATTAAGATCAAATAAGAAACAAGGAATGCTAGGCAAGTACTTCTAATTTGAGCAGGAAGAGATGAAACTAGAAATCAGGAATTCAAATATAACAATTTCAATTCATACACGGGGAACATAAGGACCTAAAATCGTAAAAGGGAAATCTATTTGCAAATAAGTCCGAGTACGTACTCGTAACCTCGCGTACGCGGGCTGCAATCAACATAGAAGACTCAATCCTAAGGGGTAGTTTCCCAACACAAGGTTATGCAAGATACTTACCTCAAAGACGACAACATAGTACTCAAAAATAGACTTCTCGGGCGGAAAGGCCTCTGGACGGCTCAAAATCAACTAAAACCACTTCAGAATACACATAAAATGTATAAGGAACGATTCCGGATAATAAAGTTCCAATCTTTAGAAAAAATATAAAAATCGACCTCAGACCCGCACCTCAGAACCCAACAAATTTTACAAATTCCGGTTACCCATTCCGATACGAGTTCACCCATACTAAATTTATCCAATTCCGATAACATTTTGGTGTTTCAAATCATGATTTTATATTTTAGAAGTTTTCTTTCAAAACCCACAATTCTCTGAGCCCAAAACACAAATTAAATAATAAAATCAAGAAGTAATTCAAGAAATATAATTACTTATAGTGAAAGAACACTTACCCATTCGATTTGTGTGAAAACCTCTCAAAGTATCGCCAAAAATCGAGCTCTAGAAGTCAAAATATGTAAAAAATGATTAAACCTCTGATTTTGAGAACTTATATTCTGCCCAGGTATTTGAGCATTGCGATCGCGAACACAAGGATGTGATCGCATAGAAGAAAATGCTGCTGGCCAAAAGAGTACTATGCAATTGCGAAGAGACAGATGCGATCGCATTGTATAAAATGTGGCTACTGCCTAGGTGCTATGCGAACGCAGCTGCCCATATGTGATCATGAACAAGATTTCCCCCAACCCCATTCCCTACTGTGCGATCGCGAATGACAGGAAGCGAACGCGGAGGGTAACACTGGTAGAGCTATGCAATAACGGACAAGGTATTGCGATCACGATGAAGGAAAAAAGGGCATATTAAAGCAACACTATGCGATCACGACTACTCCTATGCGATCGCATAGAAGGAAACCAGAAGCCAGATTTTCAGCAGTTCAAACATAGAGAAAACTGACCAAAAACCTATTCGAAATACACCCGAGGCCCTTCGGGGCCCCATCTAAATACACGAACAAGTCTTATAACCTAACACATACTCGCTCGAGGTTTCATACCTCATAAAACAACACTAAAACGATGAATTAAACCAAAAATCAATGAAATTCCTCAAAACTTCAACTTTTAAATTTTGCTTTTAAGGTCTGAATTACGTCAAACGGATTCCATTTCTTACCAAACTTCACAGACAATACATATAAATCATATCGAACCTGCACCGGGCTCCGGAACCATAATACGGGCCCTATACAACAGGTTTCACATAGAATTTCATTTTCACAAACCTTTATATTTTTCAGAAAACAACTTTCTTTAAAAATTCATTTCTCGGACTTGGGACCTCGGAATTCGATTATGGGCACACGCCCAAGTCCCATATTTTCTTACGGACACTCCGGGATAGTTAAAGCACGGGTCCGTGTCCGTTTACCAAAAATGTTGACCAAAGTCAACTTTATTCAAATTTCTAATAAAAAATCATTTTTAACATTTTTTCTCACAAAGGCTTTCCGGCTACATGCTCGGGCTGCGCACACAAATCGAGGTAAGATAGAGGGAGGTTTTCACAACCTCGGAACACAGAATTAGCTAGAAACATACGAGATGACCTTTTGGATCATCACACTAGAGATGGAAAAGTCACTAGCCGTTCATCATGCAATGGATGATCTTAACTACCTGGAAGGACCGGAGGATCAGTATTGGGATTTATTAGAAAATGAAAAATTTCATATAGACAATGATTATCTTGTTTTCCCAATAGTTGTCGATTGGGAGGGACTACCTAAGTTACTACCATAGACGTTGGACGTTGGAGTTCCATATTGTTGTAGAAATCAAGCAATTGGTCTTATTGATGATAGCGATGAAATACGAGAAATATGTGTCAAATGGGGCGTATATTACGATGCGCTCGATCCGGAAGGGTGCGTACAAGATGTTGACAAAGAAGATGAAGAAAATGACAATAAAATAGTGCCCGACAATGGTGATAATTGCGAATGAAAATTGTTATTTATTTCTCGGGGTGTATGTTAAATTGTTGTATTGAATCTTCAATGATAAATTACAATTATATTTAACCGCATTGGAAACATAATTTTATTGCATAAATTTTTCAAACTGAACATTTACAAACATTTAGTACAACAAAAATACAACAATAAAATAGGACGTTTATCCTTGATAATTGGGCACATTGGATGTACAGCCACCTGAAGCTGAATTACCATATAACCAGCTGAAAGACATTTAGGCATTTGTGTCTTGTTTGAGAACATATGCCATATTTATGCTCATAAACGGTATCACAAACATCCATTTGATTCCGTATTCACATTTTTTTTGCTCTTGCAGTTGACACACATAATCCTCGTTACACGTCGCCATTTTAAATGGTTCCGACGGCCAATAATTCTCAGCACCCACTGGCTGCAACTGTCCACTATAGGTGTTTAAGTATGCAACAACACTATAATTTTTATCAACGTACCTCATTACTGTGAAACCTATATGTTGAAAGCATTTCATGGAATGTGAGCATGGAAAGTGATAGATTTACCATTTTCCATAGGAGCATAATCTTCTAGATTCATTGACGGTATGTGTATTATTCCCGCGGTTGTGATGCAGAGCAGTGTAAACTTCAAAAATATTTTGCTCGCTGCAATAATATAAAAATGAATGCCACTGTGCTAGCTTCCTATATTTATCAAATCGTTTCATTGTTTGTGGCATAGATTCAACACCCCTTTCCATAAATGATGATTCACCTTTAAATCTTTCAACAAACCTCTCTGCCATCTGCTTGAATGACATCTGCACCATGGCAGTGACATGCAATCCACGTGCATACTTCAATAACCCGTTGAAAGTCTTTGACACATTTGTAGTCAAAATTCCCCATGTTCTACCACCATCCTTATTCAAATTCCACTTACCAATCCCATGTCGCATCAACCAACGACAGGATTGCATGATCTGTTGCATTCGCCTCCTGAATTTACACTCTTCGTGATCTGTTGCATCTATCCACATTTATGCATCTAAGTCTGTTGCATACGGTTCCTGGAATGCACACAAATTTTGTGTAGGACTTAAAATACCACCATGCCGATAAGATATTAAACAAATACCTGAACGCGGTCTAACAACGTGCTGGTTCAAGTGGTTCGAGAACAATGTACACATCTCTTGGCTTTCATTTTTCAAAAATATCAAATGCTAGGGGAAATATGCTTCCATTAACATCTACTGCAACAATTATCAACAACTTAATATCATAATTTCCATAGACATGAGTGCTGTCTATGGATATTATCGGTCGACAATGCACAAAACCATCAATGGCTGGTTTAAATTCCCAGAACACATATCTGAATATATATTATGGTATCCTCGGACTCCGATAAATCTTCCATTTAACAAAGTCCCAGGGTTAAAGTGTTGCAATGTAGACATTTACCTAGGTAGAGCGGCAAAGGACTTATACTAATTACCATAAACAATTTCAAACTCACATTTACGCCCGAGAAATGCCTTTCATTTGGTAATGGTACATCCATATACCTAGTGGACAAATATTATACACTCTTTGATCTTGTACCTTATGGATGCTTCAATGTTTGGAATCAAGACAAGTGAAATCAAGTCAACATTACAGTTAAAATGATTCCCAATGAATGTGTCTATTTCACAAGTGTGGGCGCCAGTGTATTTCCCCACAATCCATATATTTGTTTTCCACGTTCTCGCACTCAACATCCATTTACAACCTTGAAACCTTCTACAACAAATAACCTTGTATATTTTCGGAGATGACTCATGAAACACGATCTCACAACACTCTTTTATGATGTAAATTCCCACCGCCCTTCTTAGGGCATTTTATCAGCAACAAGCATATTCTTTGACATCACCATTGCTCTAGATTCATCCCATATTGCTGTTTGAATTTCGTCAAGATCTCTGGTAATCGCTTCTACATCTGGAATACTTGGAAACTAATCAAGGTAGGGAATATCCCTTGAATGAAATGGTATACGGGACTCGTACACTCTTGGTCTAACGGGAGGTGAAGCATGCTACCTCGTCAAATCAGGTTCATCATTCTCGTCCTCATCATCATCACCCTCATCAGAGAATGATGTGTCATCTGCAGACTCATCAACATTGTCATAATCACTAACATATTCCTGACTCTGCGCATCTACTAGATCTCGATTAAATATATCGTCTTTAGGCAATTAAGTAAGGACATGACCTTCAAGTTGCTTTTTTTCACTGCATAACCAATAAAAGAATGAGTTTCTAAAATTCATCCAAACACGACATATAAACTTTATCACTTGACTTACAAATCATAATCCCATGATCTGGCCAAACTTAATCATAATATGCATCATATTCGATGATGCATATTATCCTGTTGCTGATGACTCCCGGATGGACCACCATGACCCAACACACCAAAACAAGACATATTCCAACTGTTTGTCGGTTCATAACTTGTAAAATTATATTTGGTCAGTACCCCTTGTAGAATATATAAGTGTTAATACAAATAAAATACATAAAAATAAACATCGTAACACAAAGAAAATTTGAAATTTACCACTCGTCTTGTGAATTATGTAAAATTTAGGGAGAAATTATGTCCTCACTCCTCATTCGCCCATGGAGATAAGTTTAGATCTGGCCAAACCCATTCACCTGGAACTTGTTCGGATAAAACTGCTCCAGAAAACCACTCAATGATTGAGGGATATCCCTATTTTGTGGAACCTCAATATTGCGAACATCTTCAGCCTTGATGTACATTTCCAACATTTTTATCACAAGAATCTCCCGGTGTTAATCCGGATTCCTCAAAAAATCTGTGAGAGTTTCATCGTCTTTGATGTTAAACTCAAGATAACAAGAAACCCCTTGCGGAGTAACATAATTTGGATATATTCCAGTTACTTTAATATTAGACGAATGTTTGCTCACACTCGTTCTTTTACATAACAACGGTACCAATCTATCCTACTCTATTATAAGTGAAAACTTAACATTACACTGTGGAGAACAATTGTAGCGTACTGAGTTATTCTCCCCCACAACCTCACCCCCCTGCTCCCCCCCAATATAATGAAACCCTAATTTTTTGATCTTTGAACATTCTAACAAAAAACAAAATAATTTAACAAACATATATTTCAGAGCAAAATTGGACGAGCGCAAAACACACACTTATATATGCTCGCTAGTCGTATAGTATAATGTAATATTGTATCGACGTGGATTGGATTTAATGTCATGGCCCGAAATCTCACCTTCGGACATGGAGGCGTCTAATGTTGAACCCGCTAGACAAGCCAACGTGTGCAGTTGAACTAACATGATAACTCTGAATTAACAGAATAAGCTAAAAACAATTCACCATTCTTAACAGCGGAAATAGATAAAGTTTCAAAACTAAGTAAAGATAATATAATACAACGTCGTAATAATTCCCCAAAACCTGGAGTCACAAACTCACGAACTGTCTATAGGAGTGCTAAGTAAAAAGTCTGAAAGGAAGTACATGATTATCTCTGAGAACTAGAGGAAAGACAAGACAGAAATACAGGAACTAGGGATAGGAGAGACTCCAAGGCCCATGAACGTCAGAGGCATACCTTGAAGCCTCTGGGGTGGACTGAAGGTGACTCCCTCAACGCTGTCAACTAGGTCTGAGTGCGGGATCCGCACAACAATACGATGTGCAGTGTAGCATCAGTACAACCGACCCCATGAACTGAGTAAGTGCCGAGCCTATCCTCGGTCGAAGTAGTGACGAGGCTAGATTTTGACAGCAAACGTTAACATGTCCTATTCTACAACATATATCGTGGAAAACAAAGCAAAATATAAACATATACGTAGGCGGATATAGGAGCAGACAAAGGGGGTAACAAGTGAGATAGAGAAATTAATTAAGTACATAAGAACAAACAAGAAGACAATTTATCAGAAATATGCTAATGAAACAAATATAATGCCAGAAATCTAATAAATGGCACGACATCACCCTTCGTGCTTTTACTCTCTTCCTCACGATGCAATGTATCGTGTATGGCAATGTGAATCATAGCACGGCATCAACCTTCGTGTTTTTAAATGTAAATCATGGCATGGCATCACCCTTCGTGCTTTTACTCTCTTCCTCACTATGCAATATATGATGTGATCAATGTAAATCATGGCACGACATCACCCTTCGTGCTTTTACTCTCTTCCTCACTATGCAATATATGATGTAATCAATGTAAATAATGGCACGACATCACCCTCTGTGCTTTTAATCTCTTCCTCACTATGCAATATATGATGTGATCAATGTAAATCATGGCACGACATCACCCTTCGTGCTTTTACTCTCTTCCTCACTATGCAATATATGATGTGATCAATGTAAATCATGGCACGACATCACCTTTCGTGCTTTAAACTCTTCCTCACCAATGCAATATAGGATGTAATCAATGTAAATCATGGCACGACATCACCCTTCGTGCTTTTACTCTCTTCCTCAGTATGCAATATATTATGTGATCAATGTAAATCATGGAACGACATCACCCTTTGTGATTTACACTCTTCCTCACCAATGCAATGACAATTATCAAAATGTCAAGGAATGCATCATAGTGGAATCACAAATCATAATCACCCGATAAGGGAGAATATCAGTCATTATCATAACAAATTGCCCGGCCAGGGTCTCAGGTATAATCAACCTTTTCAAGTATATCCATTACATTTGGGTCCTCAATAGGACCATTACATCAAAAGTTCATCAACGAGGATATTCAACAACAATCAACTTCCAAGTAGAGATAAGTTCATATTATAACAAACATGGAAGTAATAATAAGATTTATATCGGCAATAGACTCACGGGCATGCTTGACACACAATACATAGGTAATCGTCACCTCACCTATGCATTGAACATGATAAACACTTAACACATAGCATACAATACCTATTCCCTCACCAAAGTTAGGCAAGACACTTACCTCGGGTCCAAAAATAGCAATCAAGCCTCTAACACCTCCTTTCCTTTTGAATTCAACTCCGGAAAAACAATATCTAGACATAATTAACTTATTACCATCAATAATGACTCATTAATACAATCCCATAGCCTAAATATACAATTCCTAGAACTCTTCCAAAAAGACCAAAATCCGACCCCGGGCCCACTTGGTCCAAACACGAGGCTCGGACTAAAACCCGATCACCCATACCCCCACGAGTTCAAATATATGATTTGTTTTGAAATCCAACCCCAAATTGAGGTTGAATTACCCAAAATTCAATAAACACTAACTCTACCCAAATCCCCTAATTTCTACTTTGTTTTCATGATTTTAGGCATAGATTCTAGTGATTAGTTGATGAAAGTGAGAAGAAATGATGTTAAGAACACTTACCTATGGATGTATGGTGATGGAGGTCTTCAAATTTTTCCTACGGAGAGTGGGGAAGAAGGTGGGTTGAGAAAAGTGGTGAGAATCCCGTAATGTTTCTGTTTTTAAGGCATTAAAATGACTAGGTGAATTTACTCTACGCGATCGCGGAAAGGGAGTTACGATCGCGGAGAGTATTGGGTTTTAGACTTATGCGATCGCGAACAAGGGACAGCGATCGTGGGGGTACTGGACACTGACGTGATCGCGACCAAGCAATCGCGTTCGCATAGAGGAAGACGCTGCTCCGCCCCCATATCCCTTTAACGCTATGCGATCGCGTAAAGCACCACATCCAGGCACTGTGATCGCGTCCAAGGCCCTGCGTTCACATAGGGTATTTTCCCACCCCCAACCATAGACACATCGCGATCGCGTGAGTCACTCTGCGATCGCGGAGAGTAAAACACAGAACACCAGAAACAGATCGAAAACCAGATTTTTCCAACTCTTTTGCACCCCGACACCTACCCCGAACTCACCCAAGCCCTCGGGGCCCAAAACCAAATGTACGCACGACTTCAAAATCATCATACAAACTTATTCGAATAAGTAATCCACTAATATAACATCAAAACCAATGAATTAAACTCAAAAATCTATATAGTTTTCTCAAACTTCATAAACTTCTAAATTCTCCAATTTGATCCAAAACACGTCAAACCAAGTCCGTTTCTTTCCACATTTTACAAATAAATCACATAACACATATTGAACATGTTCCGGGCATCGGAACCATAATACGGGCCCGGTAACACAGATTTCACATCAAAGTTCATATTCAAAAGTCTTTCTTATTTTCAAAAAACAATTTTCTTTAAAAATTCATTTCTCGGGCTTGGGACCTCGGAATTCGATTCCGAGAATACGCCCGAGTCCCATATTTTCCCGGGGACCCTTTGGGACCGTCAAATTACGGGTCCACTTACCAAAAATATTGACCAAATTCAACTTTATTCCATTAATTATCATAAATTCAATATTCAACACATTTCCACATAAAAACTTCCTGGCTACGCGGTCGGGATGTGCACGCACATCTAGTTGATATTAACGAAGGTTTTCGGGGCCTCAGAACACAGATTTTTTGCTAAATATACAAGATGACCTCTTGGGTCATCACATTTAATTAGTGTT
The DNA here is from genome assembly GCA_005239505.1 of Nicotiana paniculata. Taxonomy (NCBI): domain Eukaryota; kingdom Viridiplantae; phylum Streptophyta; class Magnoliopsida; order Solanales; family Solanaceae; genus Nicotiana; species Nicotiana paniculata. The sequence continues at coordinate 645 of MDKI01178894.1, read as the reverse complement.
CTTATAGTTTCTAGCTTGATTGCTATTCAAGATGAGATGAATTGAGAGTTATATGATTAAAACTAAAATTAACTAAGAGTCAAAACTATTGACTAATGACAATCAACGCAAGTTATAAGAAGGTTATTGGTGCGAGACTAAATTGCATAGTTTAACATGTGATATACCTTACATTTTATGCGCATTAATGATAAAAATACACTTGTTATGTGCTTAATGGAGTTTATTTTATGTGTAGGTGAATTGGAGATGGAAACGGAGCTAAAGGGATGCAAATACGTCGAAAATACGCAAAAGGAGACGCCCGGGCGATAGCCGGGCGTTTGCCCCCTAAAGCCTGGCACCCCCTGGCGTTAGGGGGGCGTTTACCCCATAAAGCCTGGCCCCCCTGGCGTTAGGGGGCGTTAGGGCCATAACGCCATCCCCCCAGGCGTTAGGGGGGCGTTAGAGCCCAAACGCCCGGGGTCCCCAGTTTCACCCAAGTCCGAGTTTGACGAGTTAAATGTTTCCCGGTTGAAATAGAAGTCTCCTACACGGTTAGGGTTCACCCTAAACCTATAAATAGACTCATAAAATAAAATTAAAGGAGGATTTTCGTGGATCAAAAGTAGACAAGAAGAAAATTCCATTGAAGTGCAAGAACAT